>JANSTW010049235.1:0-23343 GCA_027564275.1 Diadocidia ferruginosa
AAATTAAATAAATTAAATAAATTAAATAAATTAAATAAATTAAATAAATTAAATAAATTAAACTAATTAAATAAATTAAATAAATAAATATTTAACATATTTTGTCAGATTGAAAAAGAACTGAAACGCATCCATGAAACTGAATTAACCGAAAAAAAGTATAACGAACAAATTTGTAAAGTACAAAAGGATATATACAAATTGGAGAACCAATTGGACGTGGTCAATAAAAGGTGTGGTGAAGTGATGGCAGAAAATGCCAGCCTTCGACAAATAATCGATCACATGTTGTTGGAAAGGTTTTGAAAATAACATAATTTACGACACATTTTAAAAAAATGTTCTTATTTAGAGCTAATTTTAATGATATGTGGCAAAAGATGGTTAGTAAACTGGAACAAGGTAAACGATATATAATTGAACTAATCGATCAATCAACGTCGGCCTATGATCAACGTGAAGAATTGTGCAATAAAATTCAAACGTTAAAGGAGAAGGGACTTATCGAGAATACACTTCATATGCAGGTAATTTCGGCAGTTCAATAGAAAATTTTAATTAATTTTTATTTAACAAGGAAATGAGAGAACTTCAACGAAAATTAGATCATGACGCAAAGCTGCAAGAATTTTTCGGCATTAAAGGACAACGTAGAACGAACGCGGATTTGGAGCTTCGCGAAGCCAATAAGAAAATTCAACTTCAAGATCAATTGGAAAAGCAAATTGAAGACTATCAACAAATATTGGATAGCCTTAAAGTAACTTATCTTATAAATCTGAAAAGTTGTTTATTTAACAATTTTTCTAAATTTTAGAATTTAGCTGGTGAACAACATACCGACAATTTGGTTCAATTTTTCACAAAACAGGAAGAGGAAAATTTTGCCCTATTCAATTATGTGAATGAGCTTAGCTATGAGGTGGAAACACTAAATGAATCTGTTCAATTGGTGTTAGATGAAATTGGTAAATTTTATATTGAGTTTACTTGTCAATTAAAAAAAAATCTCGTTTTCATTCATAGAAAAACAAAGAGGTGAAAATGAAAGTAAGGAAAAGTCAAAAATGGACTCTATCGATATATTGGAAAAGGAATATAATTTTAGAAAAAAGAAGGTAGACATTTTGTTTAATAGTTCTTTTGAACCTTCTCGAAAATACTAAATTTTATGCAGAATAGCTTGATTTAGACATTTCGACCATTTTCAGGCCAATTTTGACTCGAATATCAGAAATATTAAAGTCAATATACACGCGATTCTAATTCGATTTGGTATCAGAAATTTGTGTACAAAATCGAATAAAAACCGGGTTAAAATTGGCTTAAAAATGGTCATGGAAACTCCGTGGTAATGATTAAGACCGTTTAACTGGAGAAGTTTTTTGAATATTTCCATAAAAGATAATTTTAATTTTAAATATTTTTCCAAAGGCTGACGAAGCAATTTCCAATCAATTAAATAATGAAAATAAACTCGATGAAATGTTACAAGGTGTTGAGAGAATATTTAGGTAAATTATTTTTAAAATTAATCTTTTCTTATTGACTAAACGCTTATAACTTAATAGACTAGTGCGCTGTAATGGTGACGATGCACCAATTCTTGAGTTGCTGGGCAGCCAAAAGTCGCTAACTATCTATAATTTCAAGCTGTTTTTAGGCATTGTCAGACGACAAGCGAATCATATTATAAACTATCTACAATTTACCGCCGAACAACCATCGAAAATTTTGGCCAAAAAAGATCGTATACCCAAGTTTAATATAAAAGAAAAATAAACAGCAAAAATGTTTATTTTTTTAATTATTTATAATAACAAAAATTAAAACCTACATAATAAACATTATTAGTCGCTTAAAAAAAATAAGTTTCTTCTTTCGAAAGATTAATAAAAAAAATTAATTCAAATAACTTTTTCCTAAATTCTAATTGCTACACTTAACGACTTTTATATATGAAATAATTAATAAAATTAAATTTTAATTATATTTATTATTAGCAAATATATGGCTTTTATCGATAACGTATCCATTAATGTATGGTAATCCTGTTGGTAC
The DNA here is from genome assembly GCA_027564275.1 of Diadocidia ferruginosa. NCBI lineage: Eukaryota > Metazoa > Arthropoda > Insecta > Diptera > Diadocidiidae > Diadocidia > Diadocidia ferruginosa. The sequence goes on from JANSTW010049235.1 coordinate 2,062, forward strand.
CTCTTGCTGATATTCAAAATACTTGAAACCGAAAAAATTCAACAACGTATACTCTTCCACGAATATGCGTTCTTTGAAAAATCGCCAACTTATAATTGTGTACAGAATCAGACAAATCGGATTAATTAATGCAATCTGAAATTTGAAAAAATTAATATTTATGAAAAGTTACTGTACGTCTAACGACCTGAGTGCCAATCGACCACCAAAACCATCCAACATATGATGGATGTCGCATATACGAATAAACTCCATGTTTTATTAGTTCGTGGCTTTCTGATTTTGTAAATTGAACCTGTAATTATAATTATTAATTCAAGACAAATTAAAGAAATCACTTTTCAACATACAACATGATTAAAATTTGAATTTGCTGTAATAATGGCCAACTTTCGCAAAACTTCTCCGCCCAAACAAATTGCCACGCCAATTATCGTTATAAATGTGTATTCTTTTATGTCTGAAAAATAATTTCCAATTATTCAAATTCAAAATTTTATTTCAAAAATTACCTGGCACAAAGTAAACTTCAATGAGAAATTCCACCCAACTTGATATGGCCGCCACTGCATAATGAACCGAATGATTCAGTATGAATGAATCAGTTGATAAGGTTTCCGGATTTGACCAAGCAATTGCCAGAAATTCTGAATAGTGAAAAATTGTCATCAGTGTGGCATATGCACCAAATGGTTTCCATCTCGTCGGACCATAAATAAACAACAGAATACTACAAGCGAATGCAAATCCCAGAAATGTTGCTCGTATTGCAATCTAAAATGTAAAGTCAAATCAAACCAACTGTATGCGATCTATCTAAATAGTAAGTCTTACCTGATAATTATTTTCCTTTAGTAGAAATCGTAAAGTTATATTAATTAATGCATAATAGAATATTGGGCCCCAAAACAGAGCACCCCATATATTTGGCAATAAGTGAAAATAGAAGGCAGACAAACTTAGCAACAGCACCAAGTTTGAAGTACCGAAGAAACAGAAGAGGCTCAATCTGCCCTCATAGCATAAAGCCATGTTGAATAATGTGTACGCGTTGTTATAATGGCACCGTAAATTATTGAATAAACGAAAAATTTTGATCAAAACATTCTGGTTTTATAAACATTTAAAACAATTTTTATATACACAACTTTTTTGCATCAGAGAAAAACATTTTATAAAAAGTAAACATAAACAGCTGGTCGAATGAAAAATGCTATAGTTAAAGTACTAGATTTTCTCATATGGCGCTTTTGCGGTTACAGGTTTTACAAAAAGATTCATATTGCTATGTTTTAGACTAGAAGTACTAATTTTCCGCATAAATAAAAGGATACCGCGCACCTAGGCGACAAGCAAACGATAGCATTGCGAAGCAATTGAATGAGTCAGTTTTCAACATAAAAAACAACAACCACACATTTTAAATCAAACGGCAAATGTGCAAGAGAGCGAACATCTCTCTTTTTTTGTGGGGCTCTTCTTATATTTTAACAAAATTTGGCCAGTGTGAGTTGCTGACAACACTCCACATTTGATAATATGGTCGTCAATGAAAATCATGGTATCAGATAAAGAAAGAATAAATAATTCAAAAACTCTCTAGCTTTGGAGTAAAGGAAACGATGATAATGATAAATACGACAAAACCTACTAGTTCCTCCGAAAATAAACAAAGAAAGCGTTTATCTAACCCAGAAAATTGTGTATTTATCATTTAAAATTTTCTAAATATACTAAACTTTAGAAGTTAAAAGTTGTAACTGCATAAAAATAGTTTTACCGTTAACCTGAAAGTACTAGATTATCTTTTTGGAAGGGTCATCGACGCATAGTTTCCTTCACTTGAAAAGCAAAATGTACCAGATTTGACATTTTCGAATATATTATCGCCATTGCTGTCAAATCCATACCGGCCATTTTTTCTTGTACTTCGGCGTCTAAAAAATTATATAGCGTTTGCTCGACGCTTTCTTGTGAAAATTAATTGAATAAATACTGAAAATGTTGATTAAATTTCAATAAAATGTGATAATTATGTAGCGTGTACGATACACAGATACGCAAAGAACAATTGAATTAATTTGTGTGTGGTTTTGCTTGGGTAATTTTTGAAAATTAGAAACAAATTTTTCTTATACACAACTACCCCACCCTCTTCTGTAACAAAACTATTATAATTTTTCCAACTAAGCGTAGCCGTAACTTGTATTATATTTTTCTTTTCTAAAGTGTGTAATTATTTTAACACTTATTTAGATGATTAGAAAAAATCGCATTAACAGTAGTAGTAGTAATAATACTAATAACTCAAATGTACAAAATTATAGTGTAAACCGCATTCGTCCGGTAGAATATAAAAAAGGAGTAGCTGGAGCTTGCAATATGGCTGACGATAATTCGACGCCAGAACAGTCGCCCGTACAACAAGGCACCGCAAGGAAGAGAAAACGACAAGATCCGGTAAGTTTGTTTAATGATATTTGAGTTTTTAATTTAAGAGATTTGCCAGATATTTGTCATTCATAAATTTCATAAAAATTGAACCATCGGTAGGACGGCCATTTTTTATCGGTCTGTAACAAAGCGTACTAGATTATTATAATCTGGTACGCTTTGTCTGCAAAATTCGAAGATCGGCCATCATGCTTTTCGAAATAAGCGGTTGCCGCTCGTTTGGCTTTGTTTTTGTTTACAAAAATTATTTGTTTACGTTTTTTTAAAGAAGGCAAACCAAACAATTGAGGGGGTAACCACTTGTCAAAATTTTAGGTCCTGTAATGAAATTTTAAAATGAAATAAAAAATATAGAATGCTGTCATGTCAAATTTATGTTTGCATTTTGAGGTTATGTTTTATATTATTATATGAATAAAAATTAGATAAGGATATAGAGTCATAAAAGGACAAAAATAAAGTTCAACCTTTAGAATTCTTAATTAGAAAAATGCAAAATTATCGTTTTAATAAAAATCTAACCAATACAAAGAAAATAAATTCAAAAATTCGTCTTGTTTCAGTCTGAATTATGTCAACAGTTATACGATTCAATTCGTAATGTAAAGAAAGAAGATGGTTCGATGTTGTGCGACACATTTATTCGAGCCCCAAAACGACGTCAAGAACCATCCTACTATGAGGTGGTGGACAATCCCATCGATCTGTTGCGCGTCCAACAGAAACTAAAGACAGAGTCATACGATGATATCGATGAATTAACAACAGACTTTGAGTTGTTGGTAAAAAATGCAAAAGCTTTCTACAAACCCAGCACAACCGAATATCAAGATGCTTGCCTTCTCTGGGACACGTACAATGCAAACAGAAATAAGTTGCTGGTGTCCATTGGGCAAGTAGGCGATGATGTAAAGCCGAAACGTATCATTCGGTCGAGAAAATCGGCTACAAACGACGATGATGCATCAGAAACGTCATCGCTGAAGGCTGAAGATGAGCAGGAATTGTTTGAAGAATTATTTACAGCCGTTATGACGGCTTGCGATGATAACAACCGGCCTTTACATTTAATGTTTCAATTGTTGCCGTCTAAAAAACTCTATTCCGATTATTATGACATTATCGATCATCCGATTGATTTGAAATTTATCGCAACAAAAATACAGACAAGCGCCTACACCAGTCTCAATGAAATGGAAAAAGACTTGCTGCAGATGACCAAAAATGCTTGCACCTTCAATGAGCCCGGCTCACAAATCTACAAAGATGCTAAAACATTGAAAAAAGTGAGTGTTTTTATTGTGTTTAAAAAGTTCTGTTTAATTTTTTGGTGTTTTTTAGATTTTTCTTGCGAAAAAAATCGAACTTGAATCGGGCAAATGTAAAATTGGCAAACCAAAGCGAAAGGGTCAATCGCTAAGTGCTGCGACAGCCGCCCTAAAAGAACCAATCGAAGAGTCTGACGATGATAATGACGAAAATATGGACACTGACGGCGATGGACCGCTGTGGCAATTGTTCGATCAATTGTACAATTCAGCCAATGCCACTGGTATGTTTGTGGACGATTTGAGAATTTTTATTTTATTCATTTTTCTATTTCGTTTTATTCATTTTATTATTATTTTATAATTTTAATTTTCAACCAAAACCCAAAAATATTTAACAAACAATTATAGATTCTCCTAATGCCCCAGGCACACCACTCGGTGAATCACTGTGGAAATTACCAAATCGTCGTTTCACACCCGACTATTATGTTCGCATCAAAAAACCCATTTCAATGTCGCAGATTCGTAAAAAACTGAAAAAAGGAGAATACACGCACATGTTTGATCTGACCGGTGATTTGTATCTAATGTTGGACAATGCCAAGAAATTCTATCCAGCGACTCATAAAATCTACAAGGTTTGCGTATATTGTTAAAGAAACATTTTGTTTTTATAATCTGGCCGATTTTAGGATGCATTAAAAATGCAAAAAATTGTCAATCAAAAACTGGTAGATGCGGCTGTTGATCAGGATGACAGTGAAACGGAAGATGGTGAAGCTTCGCTGCTGTCGGGTGCATCGCTCGTATCGAACTCCTCACCGATTGGTACACCCGTACCACCGCGCAAAAAAGGCAGACCTCTAAAAATTATGGGCCAAACATCAACGCCCGCCTCTGTGATTACCTCAACCTCATCGCTTATGGTACAATCTGGCGCGTCCAACACACCAAAAGGCAGATTCCCAAGCAATCCCATTCTGAAAAAGAAATTGCTGGGAATTCAAAAGTATTTAAGCGAATATACGGTAGGTCTTGTTAGTCATGTCGTTTAGCTTTCCTCAAATCGATCTCCTCCACTTTCAGATAAGTGGCCGTCGACTTATGGCCCTATTTATGGAGAAACCGTCGAAAAAACAATATCCCGACTATTATGAGGTCATTCAACATCCGATGGACATGAACACAATTGAGACAAACATTAAAAACGATCGTTACGGCACAATGGATGACATTGTGGGTGATTTTCGTCTTATGTTTATGAATTGTCGCAAATACAATGAGGAAGGTTCGGTAATTTACGAAGATTCAAATCTGTTGGAACGTGCGCTAAATGACAAGCTGAAGGAGTTGTCTGGACTTCGGGTTACGCCAAAAGTGTTAGTGTGGTTTTTTTCGCTTGTCAATTCAACTTTTTTTTAATATTTTTTATCTTATTTTTAGCATTCATCAACGTCGTAAAATCAATTCACCCGTTGACACCAAGTTGAAACTAATGTACGAGGCAATACGTGATTTTCGTGAACCGAAAGGAAATCGTCAATTGGCCTTGATATTTATGAAACTGCCATCGAAAAATGTAAGTCCTTCTCCTGAAATGTCCGATTTAATGCATTTCTTTTAAGGATTTGTTTTGATTTCATTTTCTTCTTTTTTCTTTGATTATTTCTTTGATTTTTAAATTTTTTTAACATACTTTCCTTGATTTCTGAACAATTTCTTTTGATTTCCGTTATTCCTGAAATTTCTGAGATTTCCGTGCTTTTTGAAAAAGATAAATGTTAAAATTTTCGGTGTTTCTGAAATTGTTTCCATGATTTCTGAAAGTAATTTTGAAGAAAATATTCTAATTTTCGGTTTTCCTGAAATTTGTTTCCATCTGTCAGAATTTTTCCACATTTTCCATGATTTCTGGAAAGATGGAATTTTCCTGGAAATATTTCCATCAGTTTTGAAAAGATTCCGAGATTTCGGAAGAATTGGTTCTGATTTACAGTATATTTGAAATTATTTTCATGATTTCTAAAGAATTTGTTCTAATTTTCGGTTTTCCTGAAATTATTTTTCTGATTTCTATAGAATTAGTTCTGATTTTCAGCATTCCTGGAAATAATTCAGATTTCTGAAAAGTTTTCCGAGATTTCGGAAGAAATTGTTCTCATTTTCGAAATTATTTTCATGATATCTTGAGTAATTCTTAAATTGTTTTCCTGGTTTTCTGAAGAATTTGCTCCTATTTTCGGAATTTCTCCAAATTTAAATTTCTTCGTCTTTGCAGGACTATCCCGACTACTATGACATCATCAAGAATCCCATTGATATGGAAAAAATTGCCCATAAACTGCGAAATCAATTCTACAATAATGTAGACGAGATAGCCGCCGATTTTATGCTAATGTTTGAGAATGCCTGCAAATATAATGAGCCCGATTCACAGCTGTACAAGGATGCATTAGTCTTGCAACAAGTTTGCATACAAACTAAACAAGCCCTAAGGTAAAACTGTCAGGACAGGTGTTTGTTAATTTCCGCGTATTAAAATTATTTTCCCCCACCTAATCTAGAGACGAAGAAGAATCTGTACCTGATGTTGCGCAAGCCGTCCAGGAAATGTTACTGTACCTGTTTACATCGTTCTATAATCATCAAGACGAGGAGGGTCGATGCTTTAGTGATTCGTTGTCTGAATTGGCCGAACACGATGAAGTTGAGGGAAATAAGTAGGTTTTTTTGCGGGTGGTATGATAGTTTTGTTTGTAACTTTTTCCTTTTCAAAAGGGTTCGAGCAATATCATTGGATTTGATAAAACGACGCTTGGACAAGGGTCTGTACAAACGTTTGGACATTTTTCAAGAGGACATTTTTGCATGTCTGGATCGGGCACGGCGTCTATCGCGAACCGATTCTCAAGTATTTGAGGATTCCATTGAGTTACAATCGTATTTCATTAGGAAACGTGATGAGGTTTGTATAGTTGATTTTTAACTCAGCAGTTTGAGTTGACATTTTATTTTTGTAAATCAGCAATGTAGCAGTGTATTAACGTCGCCCGCCCTAAGCTATACGACGATGCATCTGAGTGCATCGGTTGAGGCGGTTCGTCAATCAAAGTTGTTGCAAGAGGAACAAGAACAAGAAGAAACGGATATTTCAGCATCGCAAGGTGAAAGTATGACAATTAATCAAAAGGTCTACTCACCAGGGGATTATGTTTACTACGATGTTCCGGAAAATAAAAGTAAGTAGTTGAAGGTTTGAGATGGTAATTACTGATAACTTCTTAAACATTTAGTACCTGGCATTATTTACATTGAACGGCTGTGGACAACACCGGAGGGTACCAAGATGATGTATGGCAACGTATTCTTGCGGCCCTTTGAAACGTATCACGTCACAACGAGAAAATTTCTCGAACAAGAACTCTTTAAAAGCGATCAACACGATGCCGTTCCGCTCAGCCAATTGGGCAATAAATGCTACATAATGTGCGCTAAGGATTACTTTAAATTGGTGCCCGAAGGCTATGCGGACAAGGATATTTATGTGTGCGAATCGAGATATTCGACAAAACTGAAAACATTTAAGAAAATTAAAAATTGGCCTTACTCGGATAATGTTAAGTTGAATACACGCGAAGTACCGTTAGAACCAAAGCGTATTATGTCCGTGTTTAAGGAACGCGTTGAGAAGCATAAGGGTGAATTAGCCGAACTTCAACTGCAAGAAGCATTGATCGAGAAAGAGAAGCCGGTAAGAGTGGCTGCCCTGCTTGTAATTAATTCAATTCAATTTGTTTTCTCTTTTAGAATGTTGTAATAACTATTAGCAATGGCGATGAAAATCTTGTCTACTACGAACAATACAATACAATTTGCAGTGGGGTTGTAAAAACGGGGGATTATGTGTATGTTGCCACGGAAAATGGCAAACAATCGATAGCACAAATCAATACAATATGGGAATCAAAAGAGTAAGTACATTTGCTTTACTATTTTATATTAATATGGTCGAAACGATCAAACGGAGCCAGTTTTTTTCGAAAAGTGTTTACATCAGAGGGAAAGAAGGATTTAAATAAAAAGCTTGGCTTTCCGAAAAATTAAAAAATGCCGGATCCAATATGGCGGCAATAAAATTTATATATACCAATTTTTGATAAAACTAAGTCTCTGTGTTTTTCGGGGTCTTTAATTTCGTATTACAATGTTTAAATAAAAAATGGTGGCTCCAATATGGTGGTCAAGAAAATTAATTTATAAATTTTTGATAAAAATAATTTAATTAGTCACAAGCGGGGGTTTTTGTGTTCTTTGATTTCGAATTGGTTTTCAGAATTTAAAAATTTAAAATTTACAATATGGCGTCAAAGAAAATAAATTTACCAATTTTGGATAAATATAAATCTGCGTTTTCGAGTTCGTTAATTTCCGATCAGAATTAAAAAAAAATCAAAATGGCGACTACAATATGGCGGCAAACAAAGTTTACTTTACCAAATTTAATCAAATAAATTTGCAGTTGGGGTTTGTCGTGTTGCACAAATTATATTATAAAAATCTAGAAACCGTATCTGGTAAACCAATAAAACGAAATGGTTTAATCGTGTCTTTTCCTACTATAATTACCAAACCACGTTTAAATTGTAACAAATTTCAAAACATTTTCAACAAAGCTAATTAATTTAAATACTTTACAATTGAAACGACGATAAGATAATGAAGCTAATTTTGATTTTACTTACTCTGTTTGTGGCTGCTGTAAGTGTGGAAGCGAACATTTGATTTTAGATTTATGATTATATTTAAATTTTTAAAAGATAAACGCCCAATTTGGCGTGTCACAATTGGGGGGAGCAGGCGGAAATGGAAATGCAGCTCAATCTCAGGCTACACAACAGGAACAGCAGGCATTGCAACAGCTTGAAGCCGAAGAGTTTGAACAACAACTGATTCAGGAGCTTCGACAATTGCAAGGATAATCCGGGACTATTCAAATAAATTGACTAAACAAACCAAATTAATTTTGTTGCAAACAATTAACGGTTATAAATTTGTTTATTAATTTATTTGGTAAAGCTTGCTTTTAATTTTTAATAAACCGTTGTTTAGGAAACAAATTTTTTCACAAAATGGCGTCTCAACCTGGGTAAAAAGAAAATGGCGAAAAAGTAGGCCATGTTTCTTTTTGTTAGTGAGGTATTTTGCCACCGTGATAAGAGAGACAAGACAAACTTGTATGAAATAGTGTCTTTTGTTTTTTTCGTATAATTATTGCATTTTTGTTGCAAGGGCATTTCACCTTGTTAAAAAAAAATGGTGGAAAAGTCGGCCATGTTTTTTCATGCTCTCAAATTTTGCCAAAATAACCAACATTTTTAAAAGAAAGACAAGATAAGTGTCTGTTCTTATGTTTTGAATGGGTTCTGGTGATAATTAGATTCTACGTATTGACGCGAATTATCCCAAACATTAGAGCTGCGGTAAAACAAATTTATTTTAGAGCTATGTGTTCATCCACGAATGTTAAAATTATTATTTAAAATTGTGTTTGTTTATCTAATGTTAATTCTCATTAGATAACTATTTTCGCAGATGTTTTTGCCTTTGTTAGATTTGAATTATTAATTTCGGTTTTAAAACTATAAAAGCAAAAAGCGTCACTCGAATCATGTACGTATACATTTTGCCATAGTCCAAAAAGCAATGAAATTGATCGCAATTTTACTAGTCGTTGCTGTTGCAGTAGCTGCAGTAAGTAAATGGAAAATTTAATTCTTATTGGTTTTTTTTAACTGGAGTGTACGAATAGGTTAATGCGCAATCACAAGTCGGTACATTGGCCGGTGCAACCGGCAATCAGGGTGGACAAGCAGTACAGGGACAATCTGGTCGAAATTCAAATACACAACAACAACAACACGCCCAACAGATCATTCAGGAACTTAAAAATTTAAATAATCGTAAGATTTAGTAGAAAGTTTCATTGTAATGTAAATAAATAAAAATGTCTCCCATATTCTGTTACGTACCGATATTTCTATTTTTCCTCCCCCGTCCAAATTTTGTTTACAAATGAAATAGATTTTCAGCAGTAACATTTTAGATCTCTTCAATACATCATTCAAATGTCGAATTGTGCATTGAAAGTTCCTTTGAAATACACTTTAGCTCGTTTAAATCCGGCCCTTCCTATCCGCCTGACCCAAAAGCGTCCCCCTCCAAACACTCAAACCCAGGTCGTTTTTCAGTAGTGACATTTTAGAGCTGCCTCGAAAATTCGATTAAAGTACACTTTAGCTTATTTGGGACCAGTCCTTCTCTATCCCCTTGACCCAAAAGGGATTTTCCAGACACCTAAACCCACATGATTTCTGATTTCCGAAAAGATTTCCGTGATTTCCGAAAATGATTTCTGATTTCCGTGATTTCTGATTTCCGAAATGATTTCCGTGATTACCGCACTCTTGTCCCATGATTTCCGAACGTGATTTCCCCCTCGGGATAAGCAGTGTCCAGTATCAAATAAAGGTAGAAATACCTAAAATATCAAATTGTGCCTAGAAAATTCGATTAAAGTACACTTTATCACAGTATAAAATAATAACCAGTAGTAGCTTTTGAAAATTTGAAATACAATTTTATTTTCCGAATTTGAATGACCTTGATTTCATTGTAAAAGCAAAATTCTGTCTGATAATATGGCCGACAATATTTTTAGTTCATTGTAGAGGCAGAATTCTGTCTGAGAAGATGGCCGACAATTTGGAGAAACATTTTGCGATTTGCAATGACTTTGTATAGAATAGATTTTGCACTTTATCTCATTTGGGACAAGCCTCTATCCCCCTGGCCTGAAAGGGGCCCCCAGACATCCAAATGAACTATAACCGTTGGTGCTTATGCGTCCATTTGGAGGGGAAGGGATTTATTAAAGTCTCGTAAAAAACAGAACAATTAATTTTTAGGTGGGTTTAAGGGAGGGTAAGGAGGGCTCGGGAGGGCTTGGTATTAAATGAAATGTAGTAGTTATACCTATAATTTAAAAAAAGATGGGAAAATAAAACGTGATTTTTTACGAAACTTTGAGTCCCTCCAAAGAGCTAAAATTCAGATTCTCTGAAAATTCAATGTTTGATTTTAACAATCGCATCATTCCACTATATAAAAAAATAAACACAAAACTTTTTTGGCACGTGGTAGCCAAAATTAACCCGGTAAATATTGAATCATTTATTTACACAAATGATACTGTGTTAGTTAAGCGCAAATAGTTCGGCGAAAAAAATTACATCCAAGCATGATTTATGATTCAGTTCTATCCGTTAAGTCGCATTAGAAGTAAGACATTATGAAATTTTTATCAATTTTACTGGCTATGGTTGCCGCTTTGGTAGCAGTAAGTATTTGATCAAATCCAGAAAAAGTTCAATTATTATCATTAAATCGAAAATTGTAGGTTAGTGCACAATCACCCGTAGGCAATTTAGGTGGCGGCGCAGTGCAGGGTCAAACAGCTGATGCTCAAGCACTACAACAAATTTTGGCGGAAGAAACTATTCGAAGAATTGAGCAATTAAATGGTTAAATTTTGCGCATTTTTTTTTATTAAATTATTTATAAGAAATACATTTTTTTGTTTTGTTTAAGATCGTTAGGACTTGTTTTAATTAAACCTGTAAAATATTGTGATTCAGGACGTTTGAAACAAATTTATTAATTTTTGTGCGCCATTTTGAATTTTAAAATGTTTGATCCTTGATGGAACTCTTCATTTTTGAATCCTTTAATTTTATTTATGTTTACTTTTTTCGACTAATCCCAAAATGTTGACTTCGAAATCGAATTTAGCGACTTGATATAATTCTGACAGGCCATATTGAATACGCCATCTTTAATTTGTTCAACTTATTTTATCTTTATTCGTAAAAGAAATTGGTCGTTAAAAATGTGCGCTAATTTTTACCAATTATTACGAACAAATTAGTACGATCAAAATTTTTACGACCAAAAATGTTACGATCAAAAAAGTTCTGAACAAACCTTTACGACCAAATCATTACGGTCAAATTACAGTAAATCGCTATACCTACCTCATTGACTCAGCCATTTTTTACAACTTTACTTGATGACGGATTCGCCTAGAAATAGTGCAATTCTTATCGTTATGAGTTAAAGACACAACTTTTCAGGCAAAAGCTAGAGCCAATAATATTACAAAAGTATTCACATTTCTTTGACCGATTGGCCTGTTCCTAAATTTTGAATATGCTAGTAGCTTCCTTTACTTATCCCTCTCCAACTATTTTAGTCAATCTGGGGATGAGCTAAAGTATAGATTCTCCATTTTTTCCACAGCACAACATTTCGGGGCACCATATCACATTCATCATATTGAATTTTAAAAAGTCCAAAATCGAGAACCACAAGATCTTTTACCATTTTTATTTGACTTAAAATCTACGTTAAAAACAGTACGCTATAAATTCCAATCCCAAATTTGTAAAAAAAATTAAGGCGCCATATTGCATTCGCCATGTTTGATTTTTTTTTTAATTTAGGCTTTAAAATCAAACTTTTCGACAAAATTGCATACAACTATAACAGACTGCCACGCATATTTAGAAATTTAGGAGAATTTTTAGGAAAATGTATTTAGGATGAGTGGGAAGCCTGACGAAATTTTATATCGACATTAAAATTTAACAACCATTTTCTTTTAGTGGCAAATCATATTTCCGTGGCCCATGGCTGGTGACGCCACCAGAAGTACCCGGCACCGCAAATCGTGTATTCTATCGACAAGAATTATTCCTGTCGACCGTTCAAGACACCAGTCCAATGGTTGCAATAGTCGGTCGTTGTTCTGTCCTGGAATATCCAGAATATGCAACAAGTAAATGTTCTTTTAGTTAGTTTGAGACTTTTATTAAAATCAATTTTTTTTCGCAATTTAGTTCGTCCGACGGAAATAGCCGAAAGTGATGTGTTCGTGTGTGAGTCAATTTACGATGAGCACAAGAAGCAGATACGTAAAAATGCGCAAGGCGTTGGACTGCGTAAATTCAGTCACAGTCAATTGGTCACCCCAGATGAAATTTATCATTTTAAGCGTCCCATTGCACCGGCTAAGGTAACATTTTTTTTTAAATATTTTTTCTTTATTATTTTAAATTCAAAACGAAAATAAATAAAAAGTCAAATCAACAAATAAAATCAATCAAACCACTACAAACCACAAAGGTAAGCACAACCGAAATAACGGAAGCTTTGCAACAGGATCAATTGAAAAATCCAACAATAAATCATCATAGCAGCACAATGAGCACTATGACGACGACGGTAGAAGCGACAATAGCGGCTGTAGCTGCCGTTCCAATGGAAATTGATCAAACGATAAAAATGGAATCAAACGACTTGATGACCAATTTTATGGAGGATTCATTGGACTGTGGACCTGCGTCAGTTTGTTCGGCTGATATGCACGCTGCAGCGTCTCCATCGTCAGTCCCTGCGCCGACACAACTACCAACAACCCCATCTCAATTAGCCACAGTCACAAATCAATCTATGTCTACCGTTCCGGTAGTTGCTACGCCCGTATCGACGACCGCCACAACAACAAAGAAAAAGGAAAAAGAGAAAAAGAGCAAATTGGTCACCGGCTACATTTTGTATTCGAGTGAAGTGCGCAAAGATCGTGCTGTCAATAATCCGGATTGCGGATTCGGTGACATCTCCCGAATGGTGGGTAATGAATGGCGATCGCTGCCGGCTTTTGAGAAACAAGTGTGGGAAGAACGGGCAGCTAAATGTAATGAGGAAAATGCTATTAAATTTGCTGAAGAAACTGGTTGTCCCAGTCCTGCACCGGCCCAGTCTTTCTTTACCACCGATCCGTTGCCAAATCAAGTAAATCAAATAAACTTTTTTTGTTAAACATTCAAATCTACATAGAACTAGAAGTGTTGGGAACTGATCTATAAATCTTTTGTTTTATTAAGTTCTGAATTATGAGAGAGTATCTCCTGAGACGTTTACGATGTTTGGTCCGAGAAATCGTTACTCGTTTCGTACATGCAAATAAATTATTTTTTAGATTATTTTTTTTGTTTAACTCAAAATGTATACATTTATTTTAGTGAAACAATGAAAGCAATTTTTCAAAAGCGCCATCTTAGGGGATTCTAAAACAAAACATTGCATTTTCTATACAAATGTTTAATTTAGCATTCCTTTTATGTTTCTACTGAAATTTTCTCTTATTGTATCACACTATACAAAGCTCTAATCAATTTAACAACTAAACACAATCTAACATTTTTTTTTGTATTTTATGTAAAAGCTTAGTATGCTAAATGTTTTTGTAAAAAACAAATTGCAAGCCACTTATCCACTTTTTTGCTGCTAATCGGTAAATAGGCGAAAATTAGCTTAACTTCAGCGCCATCTATTTGTCAAGTCTATGCAAATTTTACGATTTTAATGAAAATTGTCTATTTTCAAAGTGTTTTTATTTTATATAGTGCAGCAATATCAGAGAAATTCCGGTAGCGACATCTAATTACTGCTCATTCAATATTTTCTATTTAAAATACAATGGCTGAATGAGGAAATCTTAGATGTCGCTACTGATATTTTCTTTCATTGTTTCATTGCTTAAAATAAATACACTTTGCTATTTTAAAACAAATAATTCTAATCTTTTGTGGTCCAAAATGTTATTAAATAAATAAGTATTAAAAGAACGTTAAATATACTGAGCGTATCTTCCAGCAGCAGCGTACTAAACTTAAAAAAAAAATAATGTGTTAGATTCTAATTGTTTTTTATTATAAAAATAATTTAAAAATATATTTTTTTGCATGCGATTTGCCAAAAAACTTTCAATTAACAAAAATGTAAAAAACATTTCCTATTTACAAACATAAAACGATTCTATTTTCCTTTAATTTTTCAATTAACTTAATGTAATCTTTTTGTTCCTCTTTGTTAATGGTATTTGGATAATATTATAAATTTTAATTCTTTTAGTTTCTAATCTAAAAAATCCTAGCTAAACATCTTATTTAAATTAAGAGAGAAAAAACATGCTTGTTTTATTTATTATTAATAAAAAAAAACAAATGTCATCCATTACTAACAAGAAGATGTCGGCTTTAATCGTGTCGCGCGATCGGTACAGAACGAAATTTGTCCGAAGGGAAATTCGCTACTCTTCAGTCGCAATCTTGTCTTTTTTGCTCAATTAATCGAAACAACTAGAACAAAAGGTCGGTGTAGGACTGGCAAAGTCTCTGTCGGTGTCCAGTGTGGTCGAAGCGGGTTATCCCAGGCCAAAAAAAATAAATCTAACAAATTACAATTTACATCAATCAACGCAGAAGAATACGAGAACATTTTTTTGTTTTTATTTAGTTTGAATTATTTTTTTCGTTTTAAATATTTAATTTTGTGTGTTTTGCGTTCGTTTTAACTTTTTTTAATTAATAATTTCTTTTAGATAGAAAATAAATCAATTTTTTTTTTAAATATTTGAGAAATGAAACGAAAAAGTGTTCGCTCTAGATTATAAAATAGAGAAAATCAAATCCGTCATTTTTTTTCTAGTAAAATTTCGTAATTTCAAATATTCTCCAGTCAGTCTTGATTCATAAAAATTTTCATTTCAGTCAATTTGGTCAAAAATCCCTAATTTCAAGTTAAGTAGAAAAGAAAAAAATAGATTCAATTAAAAAAAGTTTGACGTGCTAGAAACTCGGCTACTATACTAATAATCATCATTAATATTCATTTGTGCTAAATACACAATTGGGATAGCCTAGTTAGTAGCACGTCAAACATTTTTTTAACGTCGTTTGACGTGCTACTCAGGCGGCTTGTTTATACTAATATTAAAGACGATTGATAATAAATAGTCAAGTTACTGCATCTCGACTATCATACTTGTTCGAAAGATCATTGTCAAATTAAATTTTACCCATCAAATGTCATATCACATTTCGCAAACATATCACGCAGATCTCAAATTATTGGTTATATGGTCCTTATATTTAACATGTCATTACTTGTCATTTTTTAAATTAAAATTTAAATAAAATTACCAAACGTTTTTCTAATCAAACAATATATATAGACATGATCCCAAAACACGAAAGTTCTTAGTTTATTTTTTTGGTCCTTCATATTTAAATATTAAAAACTTATTTTCCGTTAATTTTTCATATTTTATTTTTTCACATTCCACATTTTTGAGAACCAAATTCTCAAGATTAAAATTAGCTTAAATTTTTGCGATTGACCCCTACTTAATCTCTTAACCCTATTTAAATTTCTACTACGACCGGTTTAGCGACTTCGGCTTGGGCATGTGCAGTGACAATGGGGTGCCGTTTTTAATCTGAAAATCCGATAATTACAAATTGAAAGAAATTTTGCGTGCAAAATTTATTGAAAGAAAAAAAAATCCCAAAAATATTTCTTTTCCCAACACTTCGTTTTAAGTAAATGAGAGAGTTGAAAGTTAAAGGAGAATAAAATTTAATAATTAAATTATTTTTTTTCCAGATATTCGAATGTTGTTGGCAAAAATGCGATTGGCAATTCGAAGATCCAATGGATTGTTTTGATCATTGCATTGCGGAGGGCACGGGTCACGTGCAAACACATTACGCCAACATGCCGATGGACCAGGATGTTGAGTTCAATTGTATGTGGCGTGGATGCATTCGGTTGAAAAAAAGTGCTCCACCGTTTCCACACTTGCAGCGACTAATTAAGCATGTACGCGAAGTGCACATAAATAAAAGTGGTAAAATCGTCCAGCCACATGATCGGAGCAAGTAAGTGGAGAAAATTTATTTGTTTTTTATTATAACAGTGAAAGACGCTCTGGGTGAAACTTTTCAAAGACTTAAAAAAAAACTTCCATAAGATTTCAAAGATTTCCAAAAGACTTCCAGTTTGTTTATAAAACTTTCAAAAGACTTTGCAAAAAATACTTCCAATATTTCTATAAAGCTGCCATTAGACTTTCTAAAAACTTCCATGATACTTCCAAAAATCTTTTTTTTAAAAGACTCACATTCCATAAGTCTTAAAAAAGTACTTCCATGATTTCTATAGAATTCCAACAGATTTCTATAAGACTTCCAAAGACTTTCAATTTTTTTAAGACTTCCATAGATTTACAAAAAAAAAATACTTCCAAGATTTCTATAAGAGTTCCATAATACTTCCTAAAAACTTCCAAGCTCTAAGACTTTTAAAAAAATCCAAAAGACACTTCTATAAGACTTCCAATAGATTTCGATAAGCTTTCCATAATGCATCGATAAGGCTTCTAAAAGAATTCCAAAAGACTTCAGATTTCTAAAGGACTTTCATAAGACTAACAATAAAATGCTTTCAAGATTTCTGTAGGACTTCCAACAGACTTTGCAATACTTCCAATAGGCTTCCTAAAAATTTCGAAAATTCCACGACTTCAAATAGATCTCCATAAGACTTCAAAAGAGTCCAAAAGACTTAAACAAATACTTCCAAGATTTTTATAAGACTTCCATAATACTTCTTAAAACCTTCCAAGCTATAACTTTGAAAAAAAAAAAAAATCTTATCTTCTATAAGACTTCCGATAGATTTCCGATAAGACTTCCATAAGACTTCTAAAAGAATTCCAAAAGACTTCAGATTTCTAAACGATTTTCATAAGACTTCAATAAAATACTTCCAAAATTTCTGTAGGACTTCCAACACACTTCCAAGATATATCTAGAAATTCCAACAGACTTCCGCAATACGTCCAATCGGCTTCCTAAAAATTTCGAAAATTCCATAAGACTTCTAAAAGACTTCCAATAGATTTTGATAAGTCTTCCATAAGGCTTCCAAAAGACTTCCATAAGACTTAAAACAAATACTTCTATAAGCCTTCCAACAGATTTCCATAAGACTTCAAATGAAATTTATGAAAACTTCCATAAATCTTTCATAAATTAAAAAAAAATCGTAAGACTTCCATAATACTGTCAAGATTTTTAAAATAAATTCTAAAATACCTTCAAATGACTTCTAAAAGTCTTCCAAGATTTCCATAAAGTTTCCATATGTATACTGCTGTATCCATGAGACTTCCGACGGTTATTATCCTCTCGAGTTTTCGTATTAAAACAGCTATGGTGCTGTATGGTTTTAAAAGTTGTAATTAAAAATAAAGACGGTTGACTTCTTTAAAACAACCCCCCATCTCACTATTTAGACATTACGTGAAGGCAACCGCAGGTAAAGGTAAATCTGCAACAACGAAAAAGTCCGTTATTACAACCACCGCTGTCGCAGCAGCTGCTGTACCTTCTGCCACCAACGCACCATTAGCAGTACCAACACAATCAGCAGAGCTACAATCTGCTGCAACGGCCGCCGCATCGAATACGGAAAACGCATCTGCTGCCGGCAACCTAATACAAGGAGCACATCAAGGTTTCTGCATATTGCCAATCATTCATTAGATCATTTGTTGTGTTTCGTAAATGTAGAAGTCGAGAATTTCATTTTAATTTGTCGCTAGATTTTGTTTAAAGTTCATTTTGCTGGTAACTATCGTATTTTTCTGTATTTTATAACGGTAAATGTTTGGAAAATTCAAGATGGAGGCGTAATTCAATATGGCGTAAGCCACACATACTGGAAAAAAACGATTTTTATCACAAAATTAAGTTGTAGTATTTGTTGGGATGATTTTTTTCACTTTTCTCTTTTCTCATCTAATCCAGCAGCAGAGTTTGGTTGGGCCGCGGGTTTTTTTTCGTGCTATCGTTAGTAGTGATTTGTGTGTGTTTAATTTGTTTTTTTTATTTTGTATGTATTAGAAATCTTATGCCATCTAAAAAAGTTGCCACAAATCAAACGATACAATTGCAACCACAAACCTTTAATAATAGTAGCATTAGTAATCACAACAACAACAACAACAATTCGACTGTTATAAATACGGTCAATGTTGTTCAAAGTACAACACCAATAGCTGCTGCTGCTGCTTCTACTGTTATTGCTGCTGCTGCTATTCAACCACATTCAAATCCTCAAGCAATGCATAGTGAGTAGTTTGGTTTGTTGTTGCGTAGTTTGTTGCTTTTTATTGCATGCTTTGTTTGTTGTTCCGTTTTTTAGACGTTTTTTATTTAACGATTTTTTTTTACTCTACAGTTTTATCGGCCGTTCCAGCCGAACCACTATTTGTAACGGTTCCTCCACGACCACAACGTGTTTTACACTCGGAAGCGTACATAAAGTAAGTGAAATTCGGTTTCACGTTTGAAATTTTATAACCGATTATTTGTCCTCTAGATACATTGAAGGACTACAGAGTGAATCTCGTTTCATAACGCCATGGGAGAAAACGTTGCGAACAACACAAGAAACAGCACCAGCCGTCGACATGGCAAAGCTACCGACACAATGGCTACATAAATCGATACAAGATAAACCGGAAGAGGTTGTAAATGCGCTATGGCAACTCAGAAACTATATGATGAAAGATATTTTAACAATTCAACGGCATAATTATTGAGCGAGCGGGAGGCCATTGTTAATATTTTAAAATTAAGTTTTGTATTTTTTAAAAGTAAAAATTAAAATGTAAAATAATTAATTATTGGCAGAAATAACTATAACTAGCGAACCTTTATAGTAGTGTTGGTTTTGTTCAATTGCGAATGGCCAAGAGTGTCGATGTTTGTGATTGGTTGGTACCTCTAATACAAAAATTCAAATTCGCTATACAAAAATTCAGTTGGGTTGTTGTTGTTGGGAACATTTTATATACAAATTGTTGTTGTAAATTTCGAGTTTGCCGCTCGCAATGGAGCTAAACTAACACTTACATAAAGGCTCGCTAACTATAACTATAGATGGATCTATTCCCAAGACAACATCATTTATCTCTAAAAAATTGTTCCTTATACTGTATAGGTCAAAGGCACAGGACACTCGCAAATAGCTAATTTGTCTATACTCACAGGCAAAGTCTATAACAATATTATGGTTAGGAACGAGAGTAAAATTACTTGAAAAAAATGTTATTATTGATACCGAAATGATTTCGCCCCCATGATTTCCACAGTTTCCACCATTTAATATAACAGCTGACTGGAAAATGGTAAACATCTTTCCAATAATCGTGATGGTAAGCACGAACACTAATGTAAAATTTGACAGAACGAAAAACATTTAAGTATTTGCAAAACCATCGTATACAATTGTGTGAGATCAATAGCATCATACTAAAGGACCTAGTGTGAATGAAAAAAGGAATGGTAAAGTTACTTCAAATTTTATAGGACATCCATAAAAATTAGGTTTTATCTCAAAAACATTAAGTCCTTTGAAAAGTCACACTGCCAAAATCAGAGGCCCGATTATGAAACTCGATATTATCGGTATCGAGTCGAGATTAAAATTCTGATACGCTCGAAGGTAGCTATTATCACTTCTCGATCAGATCGAGTGGTATAATTTATATACATTTTCATTTTTATTCTCAAATTAAACTTACATTATCATCTAGAAGTCATAATAGCTACATTTGAGCGTATCGGCATTTTATTCTCGACTCGATACTGATAATATCGAGTTTCATAATCGGGGCTCCGTGCGACAAACAAAGAATATCTAAGTCTTTTGAATTATCCGTTTTGTGTTGGGTTTTTGATAATTTGACTCAACTTGCATCGTCATCGTGTCCTTTACTCCAAAGTGAGGGAGCATAGGGAACAAGTTTACCTTTTTTATATCTGATACCATGGTTTTCATTGACGGCCATATCAAAGTGTTGTCAGTAACTCTCGCACTAGCCATATTTTTTGGCGATCAACCCTTACATCGTACATGTATATATATTTGTTGAGAAAACGATAAAAAATAACTAAATAAATCATTTTAAAATTACAATCAATATCGATAAGTTGCTGGATAGTGGATATATGTTCAATATGTTCATCCGAGCTACATTTTTCCTGACACTTTATTTATTACCGCAAACCATCACCTCGATGAATATTCACCTTTAAGAAATAGCTATTTTTTGCTCCAACCGCAATTTATTACATATTCCAAATATTTATTCCACAAATAACTATAGCTCTGAAAAAGATTTTCTTTTATTTTTTTATCCAGCAAAGTGAAATGGAGTATTTTCTTATATATAGAAAACAAAACTAAAATAAATTTATTTTCATATTATATTTTTTATATAAAGTAGACACGAAGCGTGAAAATTGTTTCTAAACGGAAGTATAATCAGAATTTTTTTTTATTGCTCAGTCTGGTGCTTGATTTTGAAATTTTGTATGGGAAAGTCTAGTTTTAATTAAATTAAAAAAAAAGTGTTGAAGCTACATACGTTAAAATTTGGGCCGATATATAGATTAACTTCATTAATGCCACAGATAACAGAATATATCAGAGATTTCACGCCGTATATAAAAATAATCCATTTTCCCTGTGGACCTACGGCGAACATTAGAATGATTATACTAATATATTAGCCTAACTGTTATAC
>JANSTW010049236.1:0-12884 GCA_027564275.1 Diadocidia ferruginosa
GTCTATAAATACCTAATTTACATATATATATATATATATATATATATATAGATTAAAATAAGCTTAATAAATAAATAATTAAACTATTAATATATTAAAAGAAGACGCAATTTATTATCCTATTTTAACACTTAGGTACACTTTCTTATATTAAATTATTATTATATAATGCAATCAATTTATCATGTAGGAACTAAGGTAGGTATTAATTTTGTGTGCTATCGGTAAGTATCGACTTATGATAAATCTGCTTTCTTTGAAATTAATTCGTTTTATCTCATAAGTTAAAGTTGTTTGTTAACCGAAGACTTACAAATATTTATTCTGCGAGCGTATGTGCAGCTCAGTATAATAAAATGAATTTTCTATGTTTGATTTAACATCCCAAAGATGTCGCTACTAAAATTGTGGTATTGTATCACTAAAATAGATAAATATAAAAAAAACAAATATGCGCCTCAAATTCAATTTTATTTTTGTAAAACCTGTAGCAAAAGATACATTGAATAATTTGTATTCACATTTTTTTACAGTGTAACAAACGTCAAACTATGTAAACCGGTGCGCGCGCGTTGTACAGCTCAGCTGATATCATTGTTTATCTTTTTATATTTATATTTTTATCTCTGAATATTTTGTATTTTATAATTTTTGTGTAGCTGTTGAATAAATATTGCGGTTCCGATGGCATCAAAAGTTAATTGTTTCATAAAATATTTTAAATAAATTAGTAAAATTAGCTAAAGTAAATACATTTACGCATTGTGTGTGAGATAGTTATATTCAAAAGGTGTGTTAATTATATTTGTTATTGTTTTTTTTAAGAAATAAATTTCGTCTTACAAATTCGAAAAATTATGGAAACTTTAATAAAATTAAATAATCAAACGGCTGGCAGGGATAAAATTGCAAGGTATGTATTGATTGATAAATTAACAGTAAAATTGATGTAAAAGTTTAATTTAACTTCAGATAAATTATGTAAGGGTCAAGGGTTATTTTGTATGTTAATTATTTGAATAATTGAATTTTATTACATTTGAGTATGCTATCTGAAGAGATTAGGAAAAGCTCAGTGTGATAAGCTTTGTGTACACATTTTTATGATATGATAAAAATATTGTTTGTCACTATTAAAATGATAAATTTAAAGAAATGCTAAACAATTGTTTTGGTCTTTCTATCAAAAATTTTCTTTATCATCGTGTCCTTAACTCTAAAGCGAGGAGCATAAGGTTCATTTTACCATATTTCTATCTGAAATCATAAGTTTCACTAATTAATAAAAGTGGAGTCTTTGCACTGGACATACTATGTTTGTAGTGATCTGAGGATCGAAATTTTTTAGATAATTTGAATTTTTAAGATATGAATTAATAATAAATGACCAAAGCAGCTCGATAAATTTTTAAAATTCAAATTTTTAAAGATCTATCGATATTTTTAAATAAATGAAATGAAAAATTTTACTAGAAAATTAAAAAGGATCCACAATTTGACCATTATCTATTACCAATATTTCAGATTAATTCAATATGGATGTCGAGCACTATGGGACAGCTTACAGCCCAATCAAATAAATATGGAAATAATTGACAGACTAAAAGCATTTGAATATATTTTGGGTTCGTTTAGGAAGCGTAAGTAAATCAGAATGGTATTAAATTTGACTAGTTATTTAATTTAATTTTTATTTCAGTTCTTCGTTTTGGAAAATGTTTGGACCTATTTTATGCATCTCTAAAAAGTGTCCATCACCCAAACATAGCTTTACGTTTGACACTTACATTGGGAAAATTATCCCAAGCATTATTTCTGTTTGCCGATCATATTGTTTGGCTATCACGATCCGGTCTCTTTAAATCACTCGACTTGAAGAAATGGGTTCAAACGTCCAATAAGTATTGGTTTTTATCCATTGTCATGAATTTATGCAGGGATGTGTATGAAATAGTAAAACTATTGGACACATCGAGAGATGTACGTAATTTGGCTAAGACATGTACCATAAAATCCAGACAAGACCTTTTAAACCTATCCATTAGAACGTATGCATGTTTCTATTCACATCAAGATGTTTTCTTGGACACTCTTAAAAACGTTTGTGATTTATTTATACCGATGACCTCGTTAGGATACACCCAATTGAGTCCCAGAACTATTGGTATTTTGGGTGTTATTTCATCAATAGCCGCAATGATTGCAATCATAAAACCGAATGCTAAATTGGTGCCATCTTAATTGACACTTTTTTATTGAGGCTGCTACATACTCATCTCAAATGAATCGAACAAAACAAAATGGAGTTAATGGTTCCGGGCTATTATAGTTTCTAAAAAAAGTTGTTAATTTAGTTTTAAAAAAAATACTATAAAAATTTGGATAAATCTTAATAAGATTGTTCAATATTATGTTAATTATTTTAATAATTTAAAATGTTTGGTATGGTTTTTTATATAAAAGCAAAATGTATTTATTTAGTAAGATAATGAAAACAATTTTCAATAGTCCTATCTTAGTGGTCAAACATTGAATTTTCTATTAGAAATTTTTTTTTGCACTAGCTCTAAGATGTCGCGGCTACAGAAAATTATGAAATAAAACAAAATGTAAAAGTTATATATTCCGAAGATTTTGTCATTTCATTTTTTGTAATGATTTAATGATCACTTTAAAATTGCAATTTCTATATGAAACGGGTTAAAACAATATGTGAGTTTATATTATTCTATGATATAGTTAGCTTTAATAAATTTAAATCATTTTTAAAATATAGTTAATTACTGCAAATAATTGTTTTCTTTTTAATATTTGTTTTTCAGAAAATAAATCTTAGAAAAATTAAATGCCTCCATTTCTATTTGTTCTTAACAATTCTCTAAAAGTATCTCCAGAGTCGCCATCTTGAATAATTTGACCATTTTTTTACATATCAATATCCAGATACTGGTAACTCTATACCTCATCTATCGGTCGCTCTCGACGGAAAAGGTACAAAGTGTTGTTTTTGAACTATCTGTAAAACCGAAGATATTTTATCTCCTTAGGATTTTATCTCAACGACAATTTAGTGAAAACGCAGCCCTTAAAACTAGCTGCAAAATTATAAAAGCGAATTAAACTGATAAAGCAGGGATCCGGGAGGACAGAAGCCATCTGATAAGATAAACTCAAAGCAGAAGTCCCGGGGCGGCATGGCAGCCTCCTGATATATAGTAAAATGTACTAAAACCGTATTTTTTAATTCTTTTCTCGACCCCGTCCATTGAATGTCCTATTGTTTTCTTTTTAAAAATTGAGCTATAATTATAAAGCAGGAGGTCCAGGCAGGGGGTGGCAGCCTTCCCTATATTAAAATAAATTAAAATAATCTAAAACAGGAAACTTGAAATATCGGACAAAGAGGTTTAATTTTTCTATATAAAATGCACTCAAGTATACAGTATACTTGAGTGCATTTTATACAGAAAAATTAAACCCCTATCCCAACGACCGTTTTGTCCGATATTTCAAGTTTTTAAAATAAATACGGTCGATAAAAATTATTGCTTTTCAAAAAGCAGGCAGTTCGGTAATTTTCGTATTTTTAGATATTTTTTTCTCGAACCCCGCTCCTTGAATGTCCTACATTTGCTTTTTAAATATACAGAAAAATCAATAATATTTTTCTTTTTCAGATAAAATGTCAATGCGATAAAATGTTTTTGAGATATGTCGCCGAAATAAATTGTCCGGAGATAAAATGACGTCCACACTGATTCTATCTTCCACAGCTAAGTATTTAGGGGTTATTCTTGACCCTAAATTTAGTGGTCTACACGCGATGGGTTCAAAATGGACTGTGGTGTTGGTTCCGGAATCTACTTTGAAAATCTCAACATATCAAAATCAGTTAGGCTAACAAATCTGGCGAGTGTGTGAGACTAGGCTCGCTACTTTGGATGCTAACTATGCTTGAGAAGAGCATCTTTCCTTAAATATAAACAAACATTTAAACGCACTTCATTCGAATAGTTCACTTGAGATGGAAGAACTCTTTAAGTCATGTTGTAGGGCCAGGATAACATATCCCTTATTAGAGTTGGCTCGTATATATTCAAGACTGGTTGCGGTAATCTCCGCCCATTGGGCATCCCACACAACATAATCTGTCGCAGCTGTTGTGAAGATAACGAACCGGAGACAATGGAGCATTTTCTCTGTGATTGCCCAGCTTGGGCAGATCAAGACATTTATTCTTGGGCAAGTATGTATTTACTGACCTTGATCAACTCACTTAAGGGGCTACTGGGGTTCTTTAATTCCACAAAGTAGATCTGAACAGCTGAATGAATTCACCAAAGATTGTCTAATGAGGTGGTATCAAAACCAACCAACCAACCAACCAGGTGTAGTTGTACCTAGACGAAGCAGTTTTGTTTTTGCATATAGTTAATTTATAAACTGCAGCTTATCCAGCGTATTTTACAAGTTGACGTAATTTCGTCTCCATATCTGTCCTCGAATGTGACAAAAATCATCAGCAAAATAAAAATCTTTTTTTGAAATTTAGGATCAGGATACACAGCACATATACTTGAATTCAAACAAGTTTTCAAGTAGGTTATACGTCAAGTGAATTTTTACAAAATACAAAACGGAATGGTAATAATATATGGATATATATATATATATATATATATATAAACCTACGAAAACATCTTACGGTAGGAGTAAATTCATACAATGTTTGAATGCTCAGGCAAAAGCTAGAGCTAATAGTTAATATTACAAAAATATTCACTTTTCGTTGACTGATTAGCCTGTTCCTAAATTTCAAATTTGTTAACATGTCATCATCATCATCGTGTCCTTAACTCCAAAGCGAGGGAGCATAGGGACCAGTTTACCCTTTCTTTCTATCTGATACCATGGTTTTCATTACCGACTATATCTTTTGACTATATCAAAGGTGGAGTGTTGTCAGCAACTAGCACTAGCCATATTTTTTGGTGATCAGTGGCCGGGTTTTACGGTACCGTAACATTACCGCGCCGCGACAGTAGCGTGCCACGTTATAACACGAAATATATTTACCATAATTAACTTCCCCGGATGCCAAAACTTAGCTTTTATAATTCTTAAAAGGATTAATTAAACTATTTCTTTGAATAATTGTTCGTTTGCAAGTTATGTTCCGGCGCGCTAGTGTCGCGGGTTTTACACTATATGAGGAACCCTATCAGTTGGTATCATATAGGCGGACCAACGGCTTTAAGTGACCTCCGAACCACTGCGATCGCTTTTTTATTTTTTTGAAAAAACACCTGCGAATGAAAGGTGATAGCCCAGATGTGAAAATTTTTTTACCCTACCAAGTCTCGAACCCACAACCTTTTGAACACAAAGCCGTGACGCTACTCACTACTCCATGCTGACTATTGTTAACATGTACGGTCGACAAAAAATAAATATTTTAATTTAAAAATCTGTTAGTTATGATTTGCGATAACCCATAACCTCTCGTTGTGGTACTAATAACTTTCTCCATCATCAAACGCAAGTAGGAACAACAGCGGTGAAAGAACACACGTAGCTCTGCTTATTAGCCCACTTTTTTGTGCAAAAATTCCCAACAAAGCGACTCTTGATTTTTTTTTTTAATGTTTTGGTACCATCAGTAACCATTATTTTCCAAAAAAGTCTTAAAAAATGTGACCATTGGAAACCGATTTTTTTACCTGAGGCCCGATTTTGAAACTTGATTTTATCGGTATCGAGTCGAGATTAAAATTCCGATACGCTCGAATGTAGCTTTCAGAGTTGCCTATAAATCTCTCAAATATATCACGTGTTCTATTGAGATTTTATTTTTTTAGATTTATAGGCAACCCTGATACCCAAAAACTAATTCTTATCACTTTAGAACTTACTTTTTACGTAAGACTTACACAAAAAAGATATTTTGAAAAAAGAGCGAAAAAAAATTAAAATTGGAAAAATGTTGTCACAAAAGTGAAAAAAAACTACAAAATTTGGACTAAAACCCGGTCAAAAAACCGTGTTCCAATGATCAAATTTTTGGGACTTTTTTTGAGAGATACTGGTACCAAACACACAAAACAGGAGTCGCAAAAACAAAACAAAACGTCGACCTAGTTTTACACGATTTGCACATTGCTTCCATGCTGATTTTCAATATTTTCTACATCATATCACGACTAAAAGCGACAAAGAGCAAACATAATGCGGATTACTGCCACTCCATCAATATTGCTCTGCGATCATTCGTTTTGTGTTAATGGGATCTACATGTGCAGTTAAAAATTAAAATAAGTAGTTAAAATCTTTTTCGACATAAACAAAATTTACCTTTTTTTGATTTTTCGTTTAAAAACAATATTTCCACAGAAAACGAACAAAATTATACTAAAACTGAATTAGAAATTTTAATGTCTACACTTATACACTTTTTCAATTGTATTTTCCTACCGAGAAAAACCTATTTTCATATATATTTTTTTGTTCAATTTGTACCGGTCTCGCCGCACATACTTATTTAAATTTTACTTAGTAGACTTAATTCATTCGGATTCCAGACATCTGGACGTTAAGATCTCGAAATTTTTGTGTTCGCGTTGTCGGTTTGAAATTTTCTTTAGTTTTTCTTCTTTTTTTTGTAAGTATTTTTATAAATTTAGATTTCGGTTCAACTATAAGCAGTGAAAGAAAATTTCTTCTAGTGCGATTATTTTTTTTTGTTAAAGAAATGTTCTCACTTTTATATAGTTAGTGTGCGATTTGTATAAAGAATTTTCTTTTATTTTACAGTAATTTTTTTTTGTCTCGATGATTAATGGAAAAAATGTAAAAACGAGTTAAAAATTGTGACAAATATACAAAGAAAAAATAATTTTCTTTCTGAACATCATAATTATAAGATTGCGTTTGGATTAACATATTACAGAAAGGATTACTTAAATATAGCCACCACATGAGAAAATGTATTCAGGTAAATATAAGTTATATCGACAAATTTTCTAACTGTACGCGAAAATGTTTAATATATTGGAAAATATATATTGTTCAAAAGTTACGCAATAAATGATTGAAAATTATTTATAATTATTTCTGTGATTTTTCTCAATAACATCTAATAAAAAAAGTAAAAATTAAATTCCATATGTGCGAGACGATCGAACAGGGCGAACATATGTATATGAAAATTTCACGTATAAATGAATCCAAATTGAAGAAAAAATTTAAATAAATATAACAAATTGGATTTACGTATATAACAAAAAAATGTTTATTTTGGTTACATAATCGAAAATTAGTTATAAAAATATTTATTTAATATAGACAAATTCTATATTATGCAAAAGCTTCAACTATATCATCATAAAATCGGTTAATTTATTCCATTTTCTCAGATCAAATTATATAAGATTAGCGTTTACTCTTATGCGGTATATATTTAAAGTACTTAGTGTATAACGTGCCAGACTCTACATCTTAAAATATTAATTTATTTAAAGAGAAATTTGTTTCCTGAAATTTATATATTGTCGCATATCTAAAAATTTTCTTTTTAATTGAATAACTAAATATATAGAAAAAGTCTATATGGTCTATAAGATATACAAAATAAATATTTTGGTATTTATGAAATTGTATAATTATTATAATTTCTTATAATTATAATAAACTGTATATTGTAATTTACTAATTTGCTGGTTACTGTACTTACAAAACGCAGCCCATAATATTCACATTTCACTATGTATAAAAATAAATTCTATATGCAGTCAGTAGGTCCAGGCATTTTCTTCGTCTCGTCTTAAATTTATTATTATTTATTTAAACAGTGTGCAATTAAAGTATATGTTATATTTATAAATAGTTTTACATAATTTAAATATTGCAGTATACCAGAATAATTTTATTATCAGATGTCTATTTTTGTATTTAAGAATAAAATAACAGCGATGCAATGTAGCAGCCAATGTATATATTATTGTTCTGTATAGAACACTTTTATATGTTAAAACTGTGCTGCGGTCCATACAGATCACATAGATAAGGATAAGGATAAGGATTTAAATTTTAAATTCTATCAAATGTGTATATTAACGATATAAGAGTTGGGCTGAAAAGTTCATAAGCTAACATGGAAAAAATCTCTTTTTTTGGTCAAATTTGATTTTATTATTCATTATAGTTGCCTTATCGAGGGTACGATTTGTCTTTGGCCTCAAAATAAGCTTCAGTTGCGGCGATAACCTCTTCCTGGGCGCTAATTTTCTTTTCAGCGAGCATTCTCTTGAGATCTGAGAACAGGAAAAAGTCGCTGGAGGCATAATCTGGAGAATATGCGAAAGCAATTGGAAGCCTAATTCATGCATTTTTGCCATCGTTTACATTGATTTGTGATACGGTGCATTGACTTGATGAAAATTACATTTTTTTATTCTTCAAATGGATCCTTTTCCGCGTTTTCATAGTTCAAAAGCTCCAATAATGCTACATTATAGTCGTTAATGATCGTTTTTTCCTGTTTAATATAGTCGATGAATATCCAAAAAAATTTTAACTTAGAAAACCACTTCTTAATAGTTGATTTTTCTGGTGCAGAGTCCAAATAATGTTCATCAAGCCAAACCTCAGATTCAATAGTTTTTTTCGGCAAAGAACGATGCTTTATAAACACACAAAATTTCTTTTTTTTATTTATAAACTAACAAAAGTAGCTTCACGCGAAATGATATATCTCATAAACGAATAGTACGATAACGTTCAAATTTCTACACGTTTCTTTTGAGGTTAAGGATAATTAAAAATACACGAGAAAATTATCGTATATTTTAGGAAAATTTCTTTTAAAGTAAACAATTTTCATAAAATCTCTAGAATTGATATTAAAAACTCATGATTTCGGTAACTATTTCTATTTCCGTTATTATATGAAACTAAAGTCTATACCGCAGTATAAGTTATAAGGTGCTTCGAAGCACTTCAGTGGACTTTTGTATATACTAAAGTAGTTTTTCTTAGAAAATTTGATGCGACAGCTTTTAAGTAATTCTATTGAAAAACTTCATGATTTGTTAGTTTTTATTTCAACGTCTATCAAATCTCAAATAACTGTATTGAAAAACTCAATGATTTGTAAGATTCCTAGTAATTTTAATAAAAACTCGATGATTTTCTATACCTTTGACTTAAATTTCCATAAAATCTCAAGCAACTCCATTTATAAATTCAATGATTTTGTTATTTTCTACTACCATTTCTATCAAATCTTAAGTAATTTTTATGAAAAACTCAATGATTTTTTTACTTTTGACTTAAATTTCCATAAATCTCAAGTGATTATATTAAAAAACTTCATGATTTGTCAGTTTTTAATTCAATGTCCAAATCTTAAGACCTTCTATAGACGAACTCAATTATTTGTTACATTTATTAACTTCCATTTTCATCAAATCTGAAGTAACGCCATTGAAAAACTCAATGATTTGTTAATTTTGACTTCAATGTTCATCAAATCTCAAGTAATTCTATAGATAAACTCAATGATTTGCTACATTTGGGATCAATTTCAACAAAGTATCAATCTCAGATAACCCCATTGATAAACTGAATGATTTGACTACAATTTTCATAAAATATTAGGTAATTTTAATGTAAAATCTCGATGATTTTCTAATTTCGACTTTTAATTTCCATAAAATTTTGAATTCAATGTCTATCAAATCTCAAGTATTTCTATAGAAAAACTCAATTATTTTGACTTAAATTTCCAATAAGTCTGAAGTTAATCTATTAAAAACACCATGATTTGTTAGTTTTGACTTCAATTTCCAATTTACATCAAATTTAAAGTAATTCCATTGAAAAACTTCCATAAAATCTTAAATAATTATATTGACAAATTTTATGATTGGTTAGTTTTGACTATAAAATCTCTATCTCTCAAATCTCTAAATCTCAAGTAATTCTATAAAAACTCTAAATGATTTGCTAAATTTTACTTTAATTTCTATCAAATCTGAGGTAACTCTATTGAAAAACTCTCAAGGATTTGTTACTTTAGACTTACATTTCCATTAAATCTTAGGTAATTTTAATGAACAACTATAGATGATATTCTACCTTTGACTCAAATTTTTATAAAATATCAAGTAATTATATCGAAAAACTTCAATTTTCTTCAAATCTAAAGAAAATCTATCGAAACACTCAATTAGTTGCAACATTTAACTTCAATTTTGCCTTGATAGCAGAGTATGATATTTGGATAGGTTTATCGAAAGATAGAAAAAAAATATATTACCTGAATAATTTGCTTTCGTATTTTGAGTTAGGGTTTTGGTTTCTGTTCTTACAGTGGGTAATTTAATACCACAAAACGCAAACATTTTAGGGGATATGGGCATTTTTTCTTTAAGTTATAGCATAACAAATAGAAAAATCGTAAAATAAATTTTAGGACAACAAAAAATTTGTTTGTTGAGCTGTTAAACTGCTATTTATAGAAATGGTAATGGAGTTTTACAAAACATTTTTTTCGGGGGGAGAGGTCTAGATGAGTTCAGAAACTGTGTTGAATTTTTTATCAAGGGACTATACCGAACCTGCTTGTATTTACAATATCATCCAAATCTATTATAATATTACAAATACATGATAGGGATAGGTTGAGAGGAGGATCCAAAGAATGTTATAGAATTATTAAATTTTTGACATAATAATTTGACTAAAAGCTCTAACTGATATTTTAAATCGCTTATTGCAAAATTAGTAAAAAGAAAATTTTTACTTTTTAATAAATCCCATTTCCATACAATATACATTTATAGTTTATATAATTAAAAAGTTATTCGTTAATGTTAGTTGCATAGAGTAGTGTAAATTTTATATAATCTAGAATTCTAAAACGATTTTATATTTAAATATATGAAAAGGTCAAGAAAATTTTCTGAATTTACAGAGAAAACAATTTTATAATCATTTATTATATAAGCTAGGTATAAAGATTGTGATGCACCGACCGGTCTTTTATAAAACGGTGAAAAACAAGTGAAATCGGAAATTTTGAAAAGTAACATTGCAATTTATTAGATCACCGGCAAATGTGTTTGACCTTCAAAGTATTCCTAGGCATAATACTTCGTCGATTTTAGTATACCGGATAATATATTCAAATGCCGTTCTAAGACATTTTGTTCAAAATGTTAGAGTGGCAAGTCTCGCCAAAACACAATCAGCAGAAAAACTACCTTTTTGATATCACAAGAAACGAAATACCTCGAAAGACGAAACCAAGACAGACCCTTTAAATCAACCTAGTTGAATTGAGAAAAGCTTGCAGCTCCCTGATCTTGGTGACAGCTAACTGAGCCAAGTCAGTGAGTATGTGATTTCCCAAGAAACGACGTCTCAAACTACTGAGAGCAGGGCAATCACAAAGAAAATGCTCGCTTGTCTCTGGGTCGTTCACAGCACAACAACTGTGACACATTGGGTGGAATCCTCAACCTATAACCGCAACCAATCGAGAGATGTCTAAACGAGACAGACTCATAAGTGCGTCTGTTCTAATTTGATTGTAAGAAGCCCAGATCTGCCTGGCCCTACGACAATAAAAAGTTCTCTTCCAGCTCGTGTTAGCTAAATGAATAAAATACACTTTTAAGCGTTTCTTTACTAAGTTCAAGGAAGGAAGAACTTCCCAAGCAAAGTTGCTGTCCTAAGCTGATCCAAGTCTGGCCATAGTTAATCCGCACGTTAATTTTCAGCGATACAACTATGATCAGGAACCCACACAAGAGTTAAGTCATAGATATCGCAAATAGCGGACAGTTTCTTATAATGTTGCGTTACCAATTTTGAGCTGATAATTGACGATCGTATGTCCTAGTTGGGAGATAAATTGTCGTTGAGATATTTCTGAGATAAAATCTCGCGAGGTAAAATGTCCGAGATAAAATGAATTATTCTTATTTTGATGAAATATAACTCATAATTTTATATTTTTAATAAAGCCTATTTGTTTTTTTAATTATAGTAATCTAATTTTTTTTTTTCAAATTTTAAAAATGATCGAATAAATAGTGTATAATAGCAATTTAAATTTAGCAGTACTGTATTTGCACTTTTCCAAAAATTTGTCAACCATCTCCGAACCCACACAAAATAAAAACAAATTCCTTTATACAAATATGTTTTTAAGAAGTACAAATAAATAAGAATAAAAAAAATTGTTGGAGAAATAAATCATCACTTTTTCTTCCACATACAACGCTGTCTGATTTCACTTGTTTTTCACTTAACGTTTTCTTTTTAAATTAATTTTTTTACGCGTGAGAAACTGCCGAAAACATATATAGATATACTGAGCCGGTTATAGCTATTATATACAATATACATACATTTGTCTATTAAAATGTCTTTTCTGTAAATTTATCATGAATCCAAAACAAGGAGATTTTATAATATTAGAGAACATGATTTAAAATTATCTATTTAAATGTTACAAAGAAATGAAGTGTGTTTGTCTGAAAAATTAAAATAACTTTGGAATTTGGACATTATATCCTATCAGATATAATTTAGGGTCGGTTATATACACGACCTTCTGGCTTTTCAAATTTCTAAATGGTGAATTAAATACGGCGAAATTTATTAATTTAAATAAATTATTCGGCACATATAGATATGCGCTTGAAACAAAAACGATTATTTTTTTACCAGCAATATTATACCTTTTTACACATATTATATTGCGTGGTGTACGTTTAGTTGGAAAGACACCATCATAGTTGTGTTAAATAACATAAGTTTTCATCATGGATAAAGGAAGTAAGAATGGATTGGTTTTTGTATATAGTCGCACTCTTCAC
>JANSTW010049247.1:0-12524 GCA_027564275.1 Diadocidia ferruginosa
TCGGCGAATAGCTGAAGCCACATAATATTACAAATATATTCACTTTTCGTTGATCGATTAGCCTGTTCCTAAATTTTTATAATTTTTTTTAATCCAAATCATATTTAAAAAAAATGCGAGAAGTAAAAAACGCAAATATATGTTTGACTTGATTTTTTTAGAGGATTTTGTGTTCCTATATATGCCAATCAAATATTATACAAAAAACACTGAAAAAGTTATTTTTAGAGTCGCTTGAAAATTATAATCATAAAGACAATTTTTGATTTGGTAAACCAGTGTGTTTAATTTTAATACGGTTTTGTGTAAATAAACATGTCATAGGAAAATTTGATTTATTTAAGATGTTCAGTAAAAAAAAAAATTATTCAGAATTTTTAAATATGTCATTTAATTTTGAATAATAAAACATTATTTTAATTTTTAAATTTATTAACAGGCTAATCGGTCAACGAAAAGTGAATACTTTTTTAAAATAATTGGTTCAAGCTTTCGCCTGAGACTGTGGCTCTATAGCTTTTGCCAGTGCCTTTAAAAAATATGATGTTTTTAAATTATTATACCGACAAGAGTTGCACTTTTTCTAGGCTAACTCTTCGTCAGTATAGAGTTAGATAATACCCTCCAAAAAAAAAATATTTTAAATTATTAGCTTAAAAAATGAAAAATTCCTAAAGATAATTAAAATAAAATCAATAACATATTATATTACAGCAAAATTATTATCTATCTCCCCATATTTTTATAAAAAAAAAGAATTAGCTTTAGCAAAGATATTATATTTGCCCTATATTTTACGTATATTATACTAAACTAATTGACTTATTAATTTCAAATTTATTTTATATAAATTACAATATATTAGTTTAACGTTATTGGTAATTAAAAAAATTCTCCCTATTATATTACTATAATATAGGGTGAGCTAATATTTTATAATTAAAAAATTTGTATTCAAATAAAATTTCCTATATTTTAAAATTTATACCGTAAGTAAATTATTTTTTTTAAATCCTACGAATTATTTATTTTAATATTTTTTGAAGGATAAAAGGAAATTATCTAAAATATTAATTTTGTTTATTAATAAATGTAATATTAATATGTTTAAGTTGAATAGAAAATAGAATGATAGGATTATTTTAATTTTCTATTTTATTTTAAATATTTTATCAGATTTTTTTTCGAAATTATTTGCTGAACTATTAATTTAAATATATAATATAAAATAATAAATAAAAAATAATATTTTATTTAATTTTGATTAATTTAAATTATTTTTGTTCAATTTCTATATACAAAAAAGATCTAATAAAATTAAATTCTATGCAATTTTTTTTTATTTCAAAAAAATCAGAAATAAATTTAATTTGTTTTTGTAATAAAAAAAATATTGAATTATTAGTAAAAAGTATTAAAATTATTTTTCAATCGAATTTAAAGAAGCTTAATATGATTAATGAAACTGTATAATACAGTTAAGTCACTTAGTTATTTTGTGAAGAAAAAAAAAATGAAGTAAACTCTTGTGGTTTAGTCTACTGATAACATGCAATAAATTTACAGTCGTCACCACTTTTTTTTCTAATGTATAAAATCTACACATATTATTGCCTTCGACACTGCGTATGATTCATAAATCATATTTTTTTTTATTTTTATAAAAATTAAATTTATTTTATTTACCAACTGCGCGAGCCAAGACAGACATAACAAAATTTTTATATATTTTTCACATTTAAAAATATTAAATGTTGGTTTAATTTGTTGATTTTGTTTGATATTTATTTTCCTTCATAATAATAATTTATTTATAGAATTTTTTTCTTGTTGAAATAATATTTAATTTACAATATTGATAATTTGAGAGTAACTAAACGACGCAAATATTAAAGGATGATTAATGTGGCTTTTTAACACATTTTTGTTCATTAAAAAAATCTACACTTTGGTTTAAATAAAAAGAATTTAAAATTAATTTGATGAAATCCTGCAAAATTCTCGACAAACATTTTAAAGATCATATTGAAAAATTAAAGTTTTCAATAATTCATAATATTTTGAATTTTTTTTTTTTCAAAAAAAAAAATTGAATGAAAAAAATTGACCAAAATTTGAAGGAATTAAATTGTAATTGACAATTGATTTTCAAATATATTTTATAGAATATTAAGAAGCCATTTTTAAGTTTTTTTTATTAATTTTCTAAATAAAATGTTTTTTTTTAAGTAACATTTTGTTTTCCACAATTGTTAGCTTGTGACGCATGCATTTTATTTTAATATTATATGATTTATTGTATGTTATTGTTCGACTGTTGCTGTTTTACACGTATAAATAGTTGATTTTCAGCTGTTTGCAGTCTTGTGACGCACGTACAAAAAAGTTGTGACGCATGCTATGAATTGTAAAGCTTCTAAGAATAGTTATGCTTGTCATAAATGTTACAAAAGAACTTAAAAAAATATATCAGTGAAATAAATCTCAAATGTGACCGCATGTACCATTTTAATTTTATGCATCAACATTTTTTAGGACAATATTTTGCATCTTATTATTGTAATGACAAAAAAACTTAAAAAATTTATTTTTTCAATATATCTCAAATGAGCAACGTGCGTCATAATAATTACATGCGTCAGACTTTCTTTTTTATTAAATCGGTTAGTTTAACGAAAATTACCTAATTTTACATTGTTTGTCTTAGACAAATTATTTAGTAATTAATAATTTGTGACGCATGAACATTATTTTGTAGCTTGTTAAGACTTATGACACACGTTAAAAAGTGGTGACGCATGATATTAATTGTAAAGCTTCTATAGTTATGTTTTTAATGAAATGTAACAAAATAACTTTAAAAAATATATAAGTGCAATAATTATCAAGTATGAAACGTGCGTCATTATAATATTACATGCGTCAGAATTTCTTTCTGATTAAATAAGTTAGTTTTATGAAAATTTAAAATTGTTTGTCTTAGACTAATTGTTTGGTAAATATTAATTTGTGACGCATAAACATTATTTTGCAGCTTATATTAAAACTTATTACACACGTTATAAAGTTGTGATGCATGTTTTGCGCGAATTGCAAAGCTTTAACAAATATTGGTATTTGTAATAAAATAAAGAACTTAAAAAAATATATCAGTGCATTAAATATCAAATGTGACACATGCATCATTATAAGTACATGCGTTAGAATTTCTTTCTGATTAAATTAGTTTTACAAAATGTTCCTAATTTTAAATTGTTTGTCTTAGACTAATATTGTTTGTTAATCGTTAACTTGTGACGCATAAACATTATTTTGCAGCTTAATAAGACTTATGACACACGTTAAAAATTGGTGACGCATGATATTAATTGTAAACCTTCTAATAATAGTTATGCTTTTAATGAAATGTAACAAAATAACTTAAAAAATATATAATTGCATTAAATCTCAAGTGGGAAACGTGCGTCAATATAATATTACATGCATCAGATTTTCATTCTGATTAAATTAGTTATTTTTACGAAAAATTTAAATTGTTTACCCTAGAATAATTGTTTGATAATCGTTAACTTGTGACGCATAAACAATATTTTGCAGCTTAATAAGACTTATGACACATGTTATTAAGTTGTGACGCATACTATTAACTGTAAAAATTTAATAATTAGTAGTGACGTTTGTAAAAATAATAATTAAAAAATATTATTAGTACATCAAAAATCAACTATATGAACGCTACAACTCATTACATGCGTCACAATTTCTAATCGATCGTGTGCATTTATTTTTTATCAAAAAAAATTGAATTTGAAATTACCATTTCTGTCAAATCCCTTAAATATATAAAAAAAATCATTTGCATTTTAGCATCAAACTATATAGTCAGTGATATTTAACCATCAGTATACAATTTTTATATGCTCAATTCAAGTCAATAAGGGAATTTTATTTTAACAAAAAAAAACATGACTCAAAACTATAAATGTTTTGTAATGTTTAATTTACATTTTTCCATATAACAAACAAAACAAACATTTAATTGTCCTTTATATTTTATAAACAACAGAAAAAATTTAATTTAACAAAATGTTTTTGGCTTCCTGTACATATAGTAGGTACACAACAAAACAAACAATAGACAACCGAAAAAACTGTGTAAATTATTGTCATATAAATCATAAATTTTTATGAATAACAAGTAACTACAAAATGTTTTTAAAAATTTTGATATGCTCAAAAGTACATAGAAAATTTAATTAAATATTGTTAGTTGCAATCGGGCAAAAAAAAACTCTTCATTAAAGTTTTCTATGAATAAATAAAAAATATATGTAAAGTTACCGCGCGGCTAAAACAAATAACAACATATTATATAGAAAACACATCCTTCCGTGCGTCATATTTAATATTATTATTAATACTAGAGACATTATACATATATCATTACGACAAAAAGCAACGTGTACCATAAAATATATATATGATAATTATGTTGTGTGATTTTTTCTTCCTTCACATTATTATAAGTGCATTTTCAGAAATTTCACACTTCCTTTAACCACTCGTCAGCGTATAACATATATAAATATCCAAGTTTCACACTTTTATTCACTTCTTTATATAAAAATATATTTCAAAATAAACACGACTTTTTTTCTGCTTTAAAGTTTTTTGTCTACTTGGTATACGTTGAAAGATGAAAAAATAATTTTTATTGAAATATGATATTGCCAGGAGCAAAATATTATTATAAAAATATGTACTTCTTTTAATGTTGTACAAAGGTCTTCCATATACACATAAATATATAATATGCAGCTCTACAACATAATGTATGATATGAAAGGTATACATAATATACATAAAATAATGCAGAAGATTTTTTTCTCTTCTTATAAATGCGAATTCTTTGGTCCGTACATAATGGGTTAGATGCGAAAAAGAAAATGTACACACAAGTTTATTCCCGCTCATATTACTAGGGATGGCAGGAATATACCAAAATATTATATCCGACATATATTATATACATTTTATGGGATGAATAAAAAAAAAGTGGTATACGTTTTTTGTTTGTGCCATTTTTTTTTTATTTAAAAAAGGTGATTTTTTTTTGCAAACATATAAAAAAATGCGAAATCTAAATAAATACAACGAAACAAAAAAAAATTCGGTATAAGCAAAGTGATACTCAGGTATATTGCTGCAGGTTAAATCATATAAATAAACACATGGAGGAAAAAAACGTTTACATATTATTTTATGGTACACATATATACACAACTTGATTGTGATGCGAGATATATGCGAGCCAGGATATTATATAGTATTGTGTGTGCGAGGACTTGAGAGGATGCATTCAAAAGTTATGGTTATTTGTTGATTAAAGATTTTTTTTCTTATTTTAATCAAATCTATGACTAAAATAGAACCAATTTTTATAATATTATTACAAAAAAAATGTGACGCACATATAGTCGTGCGTCACAATTTTTTTGTATTAATATTATTTAAATTTACCTATTGAGTTTTTATAAAATTTAAATGCTTATAAGTCTTATACTATTAAGGATGATAAATTAAAAATAAATTATGCGTGCGTCACAATTTTGTTCAAGTTTTTAAAATTCCAAATTTGTTTAAAATATATATTATAGATTAATTATTTACAATTAACAACGATTTTTATAATAAAAATAAAAAATTATAAACATTTTAATTTATTTATTTTATAACGACCAGTTTTGACCATCTCAGATGGAAAAATTACATACGATAGATATCATTTTCTGTGTGTTTCTGCAAATAGAGTAAAGTTTTGTTTAACAAATACCTAAACAAATAATATTTGTTAAATTTTTATTGTGCGTCACAACTATTTAAAAGTGCGTCACAACTATTTACACAAGCATCAGTATATATTTGTCATTCGATTTGTTTAATAATTATACATTTTCAACATAGCGTATCCATAACAAATTGAGAAAATCATTGTTAATCATTTTATTAAATAATTTTTAAAAGCTAGCAGTATGCGTCACAATTTACAGAAAAAAATGTGGTAATCAGTTTTGATCATCAGATGGATAAATTACAAACGATATTTATAATTTAATGCGTATTTCTACAGATACAGTAAAGTTTATTTGTATTGTGCGTCACAACTATTTAAATGTGGGTCACAACTATTTACATAATATGCATCACTATATATTTGTCATTTAATTTGTTTACTAATTATACATTTTCAACATAGCGTATCCACAACAAATTAGCAAAATCATTGTTAATCATTTTATTAAATAATTTTTATATGCTAGCAGTATGCGTCACAATTTACAGAAAAAATGTGGCAATCAGCTTTGATCATCAGATGGATAAATATCAAACGATATTTATAATTTTATGCGTATTTCTACAGATACAGTAAAGTTTATTTGTATTGTGCGTCACAACTATTTAAAATATGTGCGTCACTATATATTTATCATTTGTTTAATAATTACACATCCTTTTCATAGCTTCGCCGACAACAAATTGGAAACAATTGAATAATATAATTAGTTTTTGAAAGCTAGCAGTATGCGTCACAATTTATAAAATAAAATATTTTAACAAAATATGATACGCATACAAATTAATTTATGGAAAAATATTTTTTTAAATTTGAAATTTAGGAACAGGCTAATCGGTCAACGAAAAGTGAATATTATTGTAAATTGTAATGTTATTGGCTTTAACTTTCGCCTGAACCTATATTGGTTCTAGCTTTCGTTAACTGAATAGCCTGTTCCTATAAATTTCAAATTGGTTTACATTCACGGTCAAAAAAAAGTTAATACATTTTTTTATTGTATATTTTTAAAATAAAAGTAAATTAAACGTTATGATGCTTGCAGAAATATGACGCACTTAATTAATTTGGAATTAAATATTCTTATAATTTTTGTTTCTATATAGTATCATTGTGGTAATGCGCAACAATATTCATGATATGCATCACACTTACTTCCCCATGTCACAATTATGCTAATGCGTCACATCTTACACAAAATATTTTTATATATGCTTCACAACTATTTGAATGTGCGTCGCTGTATATTTCTCATTTAATTTATTAAATAATTATACATCTTTATCATAGCTTCATCCACAACAAATTGGAAAAATTTGAATATAAATTTTTTAAAGCAATCAATATGCGTCACAATTTAAAAAAAAATATTATTGAATCAAAATATGTTATAAATAAAAATTAATTTATAAACAAATAATATTTTTTTATTGTATATTTTTAAAGTAAAAATAATGTATGATAATGCTATTTAATAAATTCATAAATGTGACGCATGCAGAATTAAAATGCTTCCAAAAATATGATGCAATTTGAAATTAGGTGCACTAATGATTGTTTATTTATTTTCTATAATACCATCGTGGTAAGGCGTTACAATTCACACTAAGCCTCACAATTTATTCCATGTGCCATAATTATTTTATTGCTTCACAATAATTTTCAAGCGTCAGAATTATTTTAGTATAAGT
Organism: Diadocidia ferruginosa; assembly: GCA_027564275.1. NCBI lineage: Eukaryota > Metazoa > Arthropoda > Insecta > Diptera > Diadocidiidae > Diadocidia > Diadocidia ferruginosa. The sequence continues at coordinate 7,546 of JANSTW010049247.1, forward strand.
TACACTTATTTTTAATTTAAAAATTATTAAATATCGTTATCTTACAAAATAAATATATAAGCTTATACGCAAGTGTGACGCTTGCAAAAAGTTTTATTGCTTGTAAAAAATGTGACGCAATTAATTTAAAATTAAATATACATGTGTTACAATTATTTCAATGCGTCACAATCATTTTAGTTTTTTAAATTTAAGATAATTAAAAATACTTATCTTACACAAAAATTTATAAGCTTATGCAAGTGTGACGCTTGAAAAAAAATTGTATGCTTGTAAAAAATGTGACGTGCTTGTAAAAAATATGACGCAAATAATTTTTAATTGAATACACACGTGTCACAATTATTTCAATGCGTCACAATCATTTTAATGCGTAATAATTGTTTATTATGCGTCACACTTATTTTCATGAGTCATAATAAAAAAATTATACATACAAAAACGTGCGTCACACCTATAATCGTTGTAAAATGTTTGATTTTTTTTGCATCAAAGTTACAAAAAAAAAACTTTGAAGTCAGCCTAGTTTTTTTCTCACTTTGACGCTTTTTCTGCGTATACGATATTGTAAGTACGAGATTTTTTATGCCTTCAAATGTTATTCCAGGTATACACGTCGATCGCCTTATACATATCCTAAAGTATATGTGTGAAGGATTCGTTTTTTTTTTTGTAAGAAATAAAATAATTTTCCAGGTATAAAGAGCATCATTCATGTACGCATCTATCCCATTTATTATAATATTCTTCTGATCCTTGTGTATTATACATACAGCTCTGCGTATTATAAAACGTCTATTGGATATTGTAAATACAGAAAGGCCTATATTACAATATATTATTGCGAGCCTATATTTATATATGGCATATGTAGGACGTACATATACGTTATTATATAAATAAAATAAATAAATAAAAATATGAACGTGACTTAAAAAAGGGAAAAAAAATGAGCAAAAAACACGGATTCAAGCTGAGTTGTTGTGTGTATTTTGACACCTTTTCTTTTACCAAACACACAATGGCTCAATATTTTACCATATAGAAAAAAAATTCAATATTTTTAACACGCAGGTAAAATTATATATTATGGATGTACTTTTTCTGGTCTTTATAGTTTTTTTCCGAAAAAAAAACCAAACATGTTATTTTTCTCTGCACTTTATTGTACACAAAAATACAAAAATAATTCGTATTTAAATTTTGTAATAATTTATTTTTTAATAAGATGTTATTATAATAATTTATTCGTACAGTACCTACCTATATTTCCTTTACAATAAAAAAAATACCCAAACAATTTTTTCCCTTATAGCTTTTTATATTTTCTAAAATGTTGTTTATTATTTTGACAGATTTTTCGAAACGCATACACAACACTGCAAAAAAAGACAATCACACGTTTTCTGGGTCACAAATATATTTTATAGAAAAGTTTTTCTCATTTTCTATTCTTTTCGAAACAAAATGCAAAAAGTTTTTTTTTCGTCGTCGTTCTATAGCATAAGAGAATTTTTCATGGGAATCATCAATAAAGGATTTCTGATTTATAATATTTTTTTTCCTTTTTTAAAAAGGATAATAAAAGGAATGAATAAAGTTTATTTGTTTATTTTGACATATTGTTTCTTAAATAAAAATGCACAATAATAATATGAAAATTTCATCAATGAGATGATTTTCTATACAATAAATTCAATTTCTTTGGATTTTTAAAAATAATTTATAAAAAATCGATAAAATGTCAAATTATAGCAATATTGAAAAGAAATATTTTAAAACTCTATTAACGAAATGTTTTGGAAAATTTATTATTTTTCAAATTAATTTATGTCAAATAGTTCAACAGAATGCGTCACAATTTTTTTTTTTTAATTTGGGTTACAACAAATTGTTTTTTTAAATAAAATAACTTCATCATTCTTTATTTAATATGAAAAATTAATCATTGAGATTTGTGACTTACTACACGAAATTCTATATCTGACACTACATTATCTGGTTCTTTCAAATATGCATGGAATTGTACGTAACGCGATCTTTATATTCAGTTTGGCGACGAAGAGAGCACTGATGGTATGAACGGTCTTTACTTCAGCCACAAAATTATACGAATCTGCTAAAATAATAAAATTTTATCATATTTTTAATATTCTTTTAAAATTTAATATTAATTTAATTTATTGTGATGGATTTATTCAATCTCACTTATCAATATTTTTTGAAAAAATTGCATTCCTTGTGGGGAACTCTTAAAAATTAAAAATTTCTGCAAGTTTTAGTAATCACACAGCCTTAACATTAACGATATCAAAGAATTAAGAATAAATCGAAATGATGGATGTGAACCTGGAAGGGCCAGAAATTATTATATTAAATACAGTAAAATGGCATCTCTTGTGGGGAAAGATTCAAATATTAAATATTTCTAGAGGTTCAAGCAAGCACACTATCTTAAGATACACGAAATTAAAAAATTTAAGATAAAGCGAAATGATGGATGTTAAATCGGACGCCTAGAGATTCCAATATTAAATACAATAAAATCGCATCCCTTGTGGGGAAATATAAAAAGATTAAATATTTTTAGAGGTTTAGGCAATGTCTTAAAATACATAGCAATGTCTTAAAATACATGCAATAAAAAAATTGTGAAAAAAGCCAAATTATGGATGAGAAATAAGAGGTCCAGAGATTGTAATATTAAGCTAAGTTAAATGGCATCCCTTGTGGGGAACAAATTGAAGATTGAATATTTCTGGAGGTTTAAGCAAGCACTGTCTCAAAACCAATGAACCATTTTTTCTTAAATTTATTATATTACTCAACGTGCGTCACAATATGTTACATATGCGTCACAATATATTTATCTAATTAAAAAAAATCTTAAATCTTAAAAATAGTATCTACTAAATTTTAAGGCAAACAATCGAATCTTCATTTTGTTAAATATTATAAAATGGTGCAGAGAGAAAATTTAATTAAATAAAAAGCTGTGATTATTACATGTACAGCTACTTTAAACGAAAATGCATTTAACGATCATATTACCGAATTATTTAAAAAAATGAAAAATTTAATTGTTACAAAACCGTTTAAATATCGAATTATCCAAAAAAAAGATAAATATATATTTATTGTCATTTTTCCAATTCTCATATATTCTCTGTTAATATAGGAACACTTAAATAATTTAAAAATTACACAAACAAATCTGTTAAATTAAAAGATATTCGTTTAAGATAAGGTTCGTGTAACATAATTTACGCAGAAGATAAGCAAACGCAATTATTTCTGAACAAAATGCATTTTAAATATTGTGTTATATCAGCATTATTTGTTGAAGTTATATTAATTTATGAATATTGAATTTAAACGCGTAAGTCTTATTGAATGACATAATCGAGATTGTTCTGAACGCGCGTTTAAATTCAATTATAAAAAATAATAAGTTTTTTTTTCTGTTTTGTTGATTTGTATTTCATAAAAAATTAAAAAAAAGATAATTTTGTACAGTGCTGGAAAAAATCGCTAAAGTTCAGCATTTTGTGGTATTTTTAAGAGGTTACACAAAATTCCTCCCTATTACTGCTGAAAAATTCATTTTAGTAATTTAAAAGCGTAATATAAAAAAAGTTATAGAAGCACAGCTGATATACCAAAATATTTCAAAATTGTTGTTCATAAATTTGTGCGTCACAAATTTCGTTTTTTTAAATTTCTTGCTAAAAGTCCTGTGATTTTTTTTAATTTTGTGTTATAATTGCATCACAATAGTTTTATTGCATAAACATTATTTATGTGCGTCACAATTTTTTTATTTTTTAAATAGGATTATAAATTCAGAATATAAAAAATATGTTTATAATATTTATTATTTAGATTATATAACATAAAATGTGTGCGTCTCATAATTTTGTTTTTAATTTGTATCAAAACAACATTTTTAAACTTTTTAATTATATAAAATCGTCAGAACTACTTAAGCATCAAATAAACTATTACAATTTCATATGCGTCACAATAATTTTATCGCATAACCATTATTCATACGCAATTATATGCATCAAATTCTTTTTTTATTTATTTATGGGATTACAAATTCAGGATATAAATAATATTTTACCATTTAGATTATAGAACATAAAATGTGTGCGTCACATAACTTTGTCTTGAATTTGTATCAAAGCAACATTTTTAAACTTTTTAATTATATAAAATCGTCAGAACTACTTAATATGCATCAAAAACTGTATATATATTACAATTTCATATGCGTCACTTTGTTCTCTAAATGCATCACAATAGTTTTATTGCATAAAAAATGTTCATGTGCATCACCATTTATTTTTATAGGATTACAAATTCAGAATATAAATAATATATTTATAATATTTTTATGTTTATATTATAGAACATAACATGTGTGCGTCACATAATTTTGTCTTGAATTTGTATCAAAGCAACATTTTAAACTTGTAATTATATAAAAGCGTCAGTTAACTACATTAATATGCAACAAAAACTGTATGATTATGACAATTTTATTGGCTTCACATATTTTTTTAAGACAGTACCTCGAACAAATTTCTATATTCTATTATTTTAAAATATTTGTGTAATTGTATACTGTGCGTCACAATTTTTTTTATTATTTTAATTAAAATTTCCTTGAAAAATAATTTAAATGCGGGACAATTTTTTTCTCAAAATCGTAGATCTCCACATCTTTCAAGATTCGATTTTTGTCAACGAAGCGTCATGGTTGTTTTAAATTGTTTTTGTGTGCGTCACATATTTTTCAATTCAGTAACTCAAAAAAATTGTTTTGTAGTATTTGTATAATTTTATAGTGTGCGTCACAATTGTTTTTAATTGAAATTTACCTAAAAAGTTATGTACATATATGCGTGACAATTTTATACTCAAAATCGTAGCTCTCCACATCTTTCAAGATTTGCTTTCGTCAACCAAGTGTC
>JANSTW010049258.1:0-12881 GCA_027564275.1 Diadocidia ferruginosa
CCATGGTATCAGATAGAAAAAAAGGGTAAAATGGTCCCTATGCTCCCTCGCTTTGGAGTAAAGGACACGATGATGATATAGATAAGTATATAGGGTTCCTCATATATAGTGTGAAATCCACCCCCACCTGTTATGCAATATAAACCAAAATAATTACTTTTCATAAGTGGTGTTAATTAGATATTATATGCAATTACGAAACTTCGTATATCATTTCGTATAATTAACAAATCATTAGACAACTGGGCATCAATCATCAATATATTATGTAAAATCAAAATGATCAACTTCATCGCATGTACAATATAATATCTTTCAATGGATAAATGAATAAATAAGTAAAAAAATATATTTGAAATTAAAATTTATTGAGATTTTCTAAAATTTAATATATAACAGCCACTAAAGTGCAATTTGTCACGTAGTCAATATTTCAGTAGAGTTATTTTTTTATTTCGATAGTGTCTCGTATAGTCTCGTATTTAAGTAACCTATCTATATGTATTTTTAAAAAAAATTAAAAAGCATGACAAAATTGTCATATAATATATCGCCACACCACACACACATAGTTTAAAATTATTGACTTGATAAATTGAGGTAAACCATGTGACAAAAGCTAACATGCAGTTTCTTTTTATATAAAAATACATTTAATGAAAAAATAAATTATTCGTCATTAATATGCCCAGTTGTCTACAAGTCATATAAATTATTATCATCAATTAAAATACATTTTATCAAGAAATTCTATCATATGGTTTGAAAAAATTAAAAATGATTGCATTTTATTTCAAAATATAAAATTTAAATGCCTTTATCTATTGTGTGTAAAACGTATGTATGTGTGTTATGTACTTAAAATTTATATACAAATTATCATTATAGCTCCACGCAACAAATAAAATCAGATTAATGATGATGATGATGATTATAAAAACAACTCACTTGCACAAAATAACAAACCCAACTGTTAACAGCATACACACGTAAAACAGAACCCATATTGAAATTACCCACACAATGGCAGTAAATTCTTATTACTTTGTATAGTTGTTGCATTTTGGAAAAAATAATTATTTCATTGTATTTGTTAGCTTGGTCGATTTTTGGATTAATTACATAAATGGTTCAATTTATTCTCCAAAACTTCGAAATGGTCTTTTTAAAGTTATACTTGACAGTAAAGTTTTATAAAAATAATTACCAGTTTTGCAACTGTAATTGCAAATCATTGCCCTTTTTCGAAATGGATATTAAGTCACACAACGATTTATCAAATTAAAAGTTTGCTTTCAAATTATATGTTTAAAATTCTGTTCAATTTTATAAGAAAATCTACTAACAATAATTATCTGACTATTTTTCTAGATAAACTCAATGGTCGGATACGGATTCCTAAAATCAAGCAACAAATAATTTTAATTGAATCAAGTTCTTTTATATAAAGGCTCTTTTCTCATTTATAAACATATTCCTAAATAAATATCAACAATCACATGCCCATCATCAATGTTAATGTTTTTCTTTCTATATGCTCGATGAATAAAAAGAGACAAAAGATACACGATGGATTTTTTATGAAAATAATTCAATACACAATTACATTGTTGCTAAATTTACCCACCACTACACTCACAGTTTATTTATAGAATTGTACAAGTTTATATACTACAATTATAAGAAGAGAGCAAATATAATTGAGTAATAAAAACGGGGCAAAAGTTATTATATTGAGCGGATTCGTTGTTTTCGCGATTAAAAACATCAAAAACAGGTATCTGCTATACAGTATTCATATATTTTAATCGAATAGCAGCAGCTGTAATCTGCCTAGCTGTTATATCTGCCGCAATTTTTCTGTATAGCCCCTCAGTGGTATATAACAATAATCATATCTTGTTATAAATATAATACAACAGCTCAATATAATTTGAGCGTATTTTTTGGATAAGCCAAACAACTTGTTATTTGTTGCTATTCTTGCTTTTACACGACGATGAATATGAGGTCAATGAATAAAAAAAATATTTAAAATTATGTACAAAAAATGTCTCGTCGCACAGAGGAGTAAAACTTTATACTAATGTCATGATTACGCATCTTTTTTTCAACGATACCATGGGTAAAATATACATATACTACATTGTACAGGGTGGCGCAAAAAGAACGATATCATTTGATTGCTTAATAACTTTTGCATTTAACTATTAATTTTTGTATATATTTTTTTTTTTCAAAATCTTGTAAATAAGGCTTGCCAAATTTATAATGGAACAGTACACAACGGAGCAGCGAACGAAAATCATTGAATTTTTTTTATCAAAATCAAAGGTCAGTTATTTTAACTCAGCGAGCATATATCGGCGATATTTCAATGTGCAGAATCTGCCCTCTGCAGCAACAATAAACCGCTTGGTTGGACATTTTAAAGAAACTGGAGCGACAATTACACCCACTTATATGTATTGTTTGGTGTGGTATATCGTCCGAAAGGATAATTGGCCCATATTTCTTTGAAAATGCACGGGGCGGTGCAGTTATCGGTAATGGCGCTCTGTATAGAACTATGATGGAAAACTTTTTGAAGCCAGCAGTGCAAAACCATCCACAGCTGTGATTTCAGCAACATGGAGCCACAGCTCATACTGCAAGTGACACAATTTGCGTTCACCAGATTTAACCGCTCCAGACTGTTTTCTTTGGGGTTATTTGAAAGAAAATGTGTACGTAAATAATCCACAGACCATATCCCAGCTAAAATACAATATTCGTGATGACTGATGATCTTACGAAAAGTGATGAAAAATGTGCTGGCAAGAGCACGAATTTGCGAAGCAGCAAATGGCCACCACTTGCGGGATATAATTTTGCATGTTAAAGCCAAAAAAATTATCATTTGTATATTCGTATTTACAAAAACAAATTAATATTATCATTTAAACAAGTTATCAATAATTCGAACCATATCGTTCTTTTTGCGCCACCCTGTAGTAAGTTGTTTCGGTTACAATGCTGGGAATAGGATTAATATAGACCGTAGTCTTGCTCAGTTTATTGCCAGATGTACAGGGTACAATTTCAGTGAGCTAATATTTTATTATTGCTACCAAACACGCTCGAGGAGTAAATTAAAGAATTAGCTGCTGCTTGCCGAGAAAATTAACATATTCACTGCTGTGCGACATGAATGCGCAATTTGGTATTAACAACGAAAATTAGGTAACTAAGTGTTCGGATGACACGGAAATGGAAATATGAACAAAAATTGTGAAATTTTTGCGGAAGTGTGAATAAATAACAACCTTATATCATAGATGATACAATGTCATAAAGTTACATGTATCTCTCCATAGATGACAGACCACAAAATTAAATTGGCCACATCACTATAAGCCGAAGATGGATAAATTCACTTTTCGATGTCCGAAACTGCAGGGCTGCCGATTTTTATAGTGACCGTTTGGTCGGCACAATTTGCATTAGCTACAAACATCTTCAGTGCCCATGTGCTTAGAACTCTGGAAAAATTTAAGATTATGTTTGTTAAAAGATGCTGTTGTTGTAAAATGCTTCAAAGACAACCTCAGAGATACGCTACTTTTTAACTGTACTCTAGAATGGCGCAATGAAATATGGAGTAACACAACTGAAGCATTTATAAAAAACTATCGAAATCGTTCCAGGTTATATCAATTAATGATTCTGTTCCTATACGTGCAGAAATTCAATCCGCAATAAAAAAATAAGCACCTGGTGCTGACAACATATATTAGTCGAAATATTAAAAGCGGATATAGAAACAGCTGTTGAAGTATTGGAACCTATTATGGGCCAAGTATAGGAATCTGGTAAAATTCTAAACTGCTGAAAAAAGGAGACCTTACATCTTGTGATAATAATTAGCATGGAATCACTTTGTTGAAGAAATTCACCGCTCAACATGCTATTCTTTGATTTTAATCAAGCGTTCGACAGTTTGGATAGATATATGATATATGCAATACTAATCAGCTATATATGGATATTCCTAAAAAAACACATAAAGAGTGTCGTTACGTCCCTGCCTGAACTAATAAACCGCTTGGGAGTTAACAGTGATATACCTCATATATTTATTTTAAGCACATCAAATAATGTGGATATATTTTTGCTGCTAGTAAATTTAAATGTTCGCTGCCGTTGCCAAGCTAGATTTTAGAGCTTGCGGCTGCTGCTTCGAGCAGCATGATCTTTCATGTTGCTGCGGCTCCATCGCTGCACCCGCATCAGGGTCTAAGCGCTAAGATAGTTATACTAAAAAAACGGGCTGAAAGTCACCATTCAAACTAATTTTGCTACGTGGGATCCAGCATATCTGCTATAAGGCTTAATTTGTAAACAATGTACACTATACAGTATGTCTTATATTTATAATATTATTGTTATTTGTAATGATAAATTTTCTTTTTAAAGAGTGACTGTGAGCGAGATTACCATTTTTTTAACTATCGTTCTTGATTTTTTTTTTTGGTTTCTTTGACTTCGATCATCGCAGATGCTATAACTTTTACTAATAAGTAGTAACCATTACAATCAATTATTAATTGGCAGAAATAGTTCTCATAACTATTTGCTTGTACGCACAACCAACATACGTTTAACCATATTGTTGGTACCAGTTACCATTAACCATATAGTAACCATTACCATCCAATTTTTTAACCAGCGAAAATGGTTTTTGATACTATTTTCTGGAATCTTTTTTTAGTGGTACACGAAACTTTAGTTACGTACTTCTTTGAAAATACGGTAGATATAACAATCGAAGCAGATGAGTACTCAGTACACCCTTTTTAAGTGTAGACATTATCATATATCAAACTTTCAACAAACTGTTTGCCGTGATACTATGCTTGCCCCACTCTACACCCTACCAATTATCCAGGTGAATTAAAATAAAATTAATCTTGTTATACATAGGTATACATATACACAAGGTAGACAATTTTTTCTTCAAACATATAAAACCAAATTATTGTATACAAAATTTCATGTCTTCAACATATACCTATAGTAGTAGATATGTTGGTACAATGTACATTTATGAACATAGAAAAAATGCAGCAAGGTCGAATTTTTTAATAATTTTAAATGTACGCAAAGCTATAAGCTGATGTTATAATAATAAACGAAAATATTATGGCATGATGGTGTGTTGTGGTATGGTGGATTTGGTGGTACAACATTCTCCTTTCAATCAATGTTTGTTTGTGCAGGGTTTAGCTGTTATATACTATATAGTTTTACCATGCTATTGATCAGTTTTTAAATGAAATGTCAGTTTTTTGGTTATTGATGATGTAATTGTGTTATTAAATATTATGAATATAAATATACTCACATTTAGTCCCGATAACAGTATTCACAAATTATATTTAATTTATACGCAGGTTATACGCGTTAAAAAATTTTCTTGTGTAAACTCTTTTTGGTTTTTAGTAAATGAATGTAACACCGCAACGCCTACTTTTCACGCTTTCCAACTTTCAATGATAATAATAAACTGATGATGATTTATATATATATTGATGATGACTACTATTACTGTGTGTTGTTGGTAAAGTGGTTACGAAAAAATGGTGACGACATATAACCCGGTACATAACATCTCTATACTATGTGAAAAACATACAAAGAAATTGTTTCGAAAAGTCATATATAATTTTGAACACAATCACCGTTATTATGTTAATTTAAAGAAGAATATCTTAAGGCGACACAACTTTATATATATTATATTGCTAATACGTAATTTACACAGAAAATTCACTTTTCTCTCAATTTTTCACTTGGAAAATTTTCTTTTCGTGTACTATATATACAGAGGTATATGTTGTGCATTCATGAAAATTATACTAAAAACAAATTGACCAGAAAAAAATTGTATAGTCTGTATAGAATACACTCAGAGAAAAATAGTTTTTATCGATTTAAAAATTTTCCGGATTTATATACCGCATATAGCTAAAGCTATGGGACAAAACGATAATCTCTTTTGTTTATTGCGTGCTTGTAATCTCTCCTTTTGTAAGTGTTGAGTATATGTATCGTTCTAATTGCACAAATTTTTACACGAAAAAACGCAAATTTTTTGCACAGTGTTCCTTGACCCAGAACAAGTTATAAAGATTAAATATTTTTTTAGTTTCAAATTAAAAAAAACACTGAACTTAAGCAATATGCGAAAAGAGAGGATTTAAAAATTTATGGATTTGCTGTTGAATAAACTCTATATAGGTTCCTGAACTGTGTGTGTAATGTGTATGTGGAGGATATGCGATTGCGACGGATTTATTATGAAAATAAGGTGCTTTCGATTCGTTGACTTGATGTGAATTAAAATGAATTGAAAAATATCGAAATTAGTTTCTGTAGTTTTGAGTCATTTTCATTTATACGTTTGTATGTGTTGCGCTTGCCGCATACTTATGCCCAGAATATTTGTGTATCATCGCAGTAAAACACATGGACGATATTATACAAAATCTCGTTTTTTTGCTTAAAAACAACGTGCAATGTGTGAGCATTTCATATTATTTACAAATTACACATTTTTTCCATGTGTATGTGGATGATGTGTCAGAAAAAATTATGTGCGGTAGCATATTTGCACATGTGTTAAGTTGTAAGCAGCATGGGTAAGCGCATGTATATTATGTAAAACATAAATACTATTTTTGTCCATGTCCAACCAAACACACATCATTGTACACAAGTCTACTCTCTCAGTTTAAAATGGGCAACAAAAACAATCCACGCGGGCGCGCCCGATTTCCTTATTAACAATTTCGAATTCTCTATCTCTCAATAAATATTATTTAAAGTTATACAAATGATATTTATATAGGTACATATAATGATAATAATATAGTGCTGTGATTGCGTATACGTATTCAAAATAAGGTGAATATGCCAATGTCGCATATGCGCACAGTATACCAAATTTTTGTATTTTTTCCTCTAAACGACACTTTTTATATGGAAATGTTCTCATCATGTGTCATGCGATGTTCATTTGATATATAATAACTGTATATAGAATTCTGGAAATGTTTGTAAATATCAAGGATCCCGCATATCACAATGTAATTTATCAATATTTTGTATACTATATGGGCCTATATTAAAATAACGCAGACTTTGAACACTGAACTGTACTATTTATATATATATATATATATATATATGTTTGAAAAATATTTTAAAAAAGAAGCCACATTTTGCGAGGCCCACAAGTGACAGCTATCTCAGCCAAGTCAGTAAGAACACTCACAAAGAAAATGTATAAACGAGACAGACACATAAGTACGTCTGTTCTATTTTGATTGTAAGAAGGCCAGGTCTGCCTGGCCCTGCGACTAGAGATAGTTCTGTTCCATTGCAAGTCAGCTAAATGCAAACAATACAATTTTAATCGTACCTTTACTAAGTTCAAGGCAGGAAGAACTTCCCAAGATTGATGACCAGAGCTGATACAAGTCTGGCTAATTCATGCGTACGCTCATTTCCAGCGATACAACTTTGACCAGGAACATAAACAAGAGAGATCGCCAATAGCTGACAGTTCCTCATGACATTGCATTGCGTAACCAATTTTGAGCTAATAAGCGACGATCCAAGAGGTGAAAGAAGAAGTGATGGATAAATTCATATATCTTGTAACTATAGAGGAATAACAATTTTGAAGACTGCGAACAAAGTGTATGCAACTATTTTGTATTAAAGACTGCTCCCGTGTGAAAACGGAATTATTGGTGAATACCAATGTGTATTTCGTCAAAATCGCTCAACAACTGTCCAGTTGTTCAACATTCGCCAAATACTGCAGAAATTCTCTAGCACTGATTTGTTGATTTTAAAACATCATATGGCAGTGTCAACCGACAACAATAATGGCCGAATTATGGAGGAATTTGGTTTTCCAACTAAACTAATAAGCTTAACAAAATTGATATTGTCAGATGTAAGGTAACAGGTTAGAAGCAGATGCAAAACTTCGGATTACTTTGAGAATTTGAGATAGCCAAAGATTTACGACGAGGTGATCCGATAGAGATTCTTCTGTTTAATATTTGTAATTGTAAAAGCAATATAAGACATACATGAAGGTCAATACAAGCAGTACTATTTTTACGAAATCATGTTTAACTAGAAGAAATTTAGTGTCTGCGTAAGGACTGCTTTTGCGAAGTTGGAAAGTGGGGCGAAATCGCTGGGTCTAGAAGTAAATGAAGATACAACTAAGTTGATGGTGACAGATTTAGAAAGAAATATTACGAATCAAATCGTCACGTTAGTGGAAAAGAGTGTTCATAAGTAAGTATACAAGCAGATCTGCATGAACGTATATTATCATAAATGTCCATATATCAAGCGTAAATTGGCTTAATCACCCTAATATTATATTGTTGACTTTTCTATTGTTCAGTTAAAATTTTTATTATTTGTATGTATTATACAGAGTCATTTATATTATTATACAGAATAGAATAATATTGAATTAGAAAAAAACAATCTAAAAAAACTTTTTAACTAAAGAGCGTTATGTATTAAAGTGCTCATATACATAAGTCCATAGTTATAGGTTTTTTAAATATCACGTGATTTTATGTACATAATTGTTCCTATCTAAGATACAAGCCTAAATCCATTTTATCTTATATGTTCAATGTGTATTTATTTAACAAAAATATATCCAATTCCATATAAGGCACATAATGGAGCTGCTATAACATATAATTTATTACCATACCATTGTTATGCGGAGCAAAATATTTTACCTGGATCGGTAGCTTTTTATATAAATTATTTAATGTTAAATAAATAAAGTAAAACAATATTTATTTTATTTATTTATTTAATCAATTTTCTATTTTAATGAAATACAAACTAAAATCTATACATTAAAAAAAACAAAATATTCGTAATTGAAGCGATAATTAGCATAACATGTCTGTATGTTATATGCGCGATACATTTGAGTCACTATGTGTTTTTACATTTGTGATTTTTTTTTCTACTTTTGTATGGAAGGTGACATTGGATTTTATCATATTGATATGGTTTAAATTGACGGATTTTACGGAATAATATCAATTTTGTTGCTATATATAGAGTTGGGAGTCCCGATTTTTAGAATTTTGTAAGTAAAGAGGTTTATTTCAAGCGACATCATTTCAGAAAAGGTTGAACATCATCCTATTCTTTATTCGAAATCAAGGAAACATATCTGATTTTTTTGCCTGGATTAGATGTAAATAAAATCTCGTCCAGGCCGAGTCCCGAACACAGAGAAATTACGTTAACCGCACTGCTCCATATGGTCCATGCTGAATATAACTGCACTTTGCTTCCTCGTCACCAACTATCGTGATTTCTGAAAAATTTTCCAGATTGAAAAAATCCATATCGTCCATAAAACAGGAAGAAGACCTACTATATATAATGAAAAAATGTTTTTACAAGAGCCGCTAAAACTGATTTTAGAGTCATCATCATCGTGTCCTTTACTCCAAAGCGACTTCATTGACGACTATATCAAAGGTGGAGTTTTGTCAACAACTCGCACTAGCCATATTTTTGGTGATCAGTGGGCGAAGAATAATAATTGTATAATAATAATTGAAAAAAGTACAAAATATTTGCTCTAGGATTATTGGATAGGTAATAGCATGTAATATTGTTTTTGGAACAGAGGGAACGGGCGAGTGAATACTTAGCCGATGTAACTCATTCCATAACAATAAGTGCATAGGACAACCCTATTTTGAAAAACTCCGTATAATTTAATAGAAAAAATGTAATATTGACAGAAATTAAATAAATAATTAGAGCAGGAACAGAGGGTTTCAGGGAGGGTGAAGAAAAACATTAAACAGAAGAATAGATGGGACAATGCACTTAAATTTTACATAAGATAAGACATTATAACTGAAACAAATTTGACATGACAAATTAAATTAGTTGCAATGAAAATTTTTTATCAAATCCTTAAAAACAAATGTTAAAATATTAGGTAACTATAAATGTTAAAAACTATTTTCGTATGGTTTTTGTATCTAGACTGCTATATGATGTCTGCGCATACTGATGAGACTTTTAAGTCGAAACATTAACCCAATCCCATGGGCAATATGTCTGACCTTGTCAATAGATCTGACAATCCAAATTAGTAACAATAACAACCAAGACAGAAGGGACACATTGGTTAAGATATTTAAGAATTAGTTATAAACTATTTTGTTGTCTCTATTTGATGGCTCAACTGGGCAGGAAAGAGGTTCAAGAAAGGTGGAATCAGATAGATCCAACAAACATGGTTTTTCTTCGCGTTTACAATTTGATTTCTATTATTGTCTGAATTCTGATAATCCTGTTAAAATGATAAGAGGGACCGGACTTGGTGAGATCATTATGCAAGTACATTGGCTCTGTAAGCATTATTGTTTGGAAAGCAGATGATATTACCAATAGGCCAGAGAATCCTTTGGGAACATAAACAGAATAGGATATTTTGAGGAGGCAAAAAGCAATCTTTTGAAAATTAACAATTTTTCATTCATAATTCTGCAAAATCCCGACTATCCGAAAAACTATAATATGATTATTTTCTGTGCCAAAACTTAGTAATACCTGACTTGACGCACGGATCGTTTATAATATATAATGTATTTCCTGCCTGCGATGTCTCAACACTGTATAACTTTCCATGTCTATAAATGTTTATAATCTTTCTTGTTGGAAATCTGCCTTATATATGCAATTTAGCGTTACATCTAGCAATTAAAAAAACGGAAACATACCCACGCATATATTCTATTCCCGGAAAGGATATAAACACATACACAAAAAAATACCACAAAACAAGGATGTAATGTGAAATGTGAATATACTTGTAGAATAGAGGATGTTTTTTAAATACAACTTCAAAGAGAGAAAATGTAAATTGCTTTTTATGCAAAACAAGACTAAGATAGAGAGTGCACACACCTATATACAAGGAATATAGTAGAAGTAGATCTGAAGCAACTTACAATTTTCATTTAAATGGACAAAGAAACTTTGATAAGAAAAACATCAACAAACACAAACACATTCAAATAATAAAAAAAAATGTTTTTACTAAAAGCACAAAGGGATTATATTATAAAAGCACGCGGGCGCGGCCGGTCTGCTGATGTGTTGATTTCATGTTGTCTTTAGATTGGCAAAACAACATCATTATCATCAATCATCATCATCGACGTTATACAAATTTTTCGATTTACAAATTTCTCGTTTTAATTCATATATAGGATGTGATAATAAGCAGAGACAATTAATAGGGACATACTGAAAAAATTATAATTTTTAAAGACGAAAACAACAAATTAATACCCAAAATGTTCATATACTTAACACATCTATATTTGAATGCCAACCACATAACTAACACAAACGAACAAGTTATGGCTTCGAAAAAAATCACTATCTCCATACAAATTTAATTATAAAACATATCCATTCATCATGCTATAACTATATAAGTATAAATATAATTTAAAATCGTTAAAATAACTATTTATGTAAACAACAATATCGCCATGTTTATGTATTAGGATAAATGCGTAAATGTGCATGCTCTCAATCTCACGTTGCTTTCACACATTATTATTGACGCACGCAACACATACACATACCCAGAGCAAATATTTATATCAAAATGAACTCAACACACGCATACCCAATTCGAAATTCTATTCACACGAAACAAAAATAAAATATTATTGTTGAAAGGAACAAACATAAAGAGAATTATTATTAGTCAACAAACTTTGCGGAGATGGTGCTGCCTCGGCGTGTCCAAAAATGAAAATAATAAATTTCATATACACAAATTACGTATACACAATCATCTTATTATTATTTTTTTGTTATCAACAATTTTATTGATATTTTAATTATTTTATTTTTATTATTATGACTGGTATACAAATATTATGCATATGAAAATAACAGATGGTGTAAAAGGTAAATAAATTAAAATCAGACCAAATCCTAAAGTCATGCGTTTTGTATTTTTGTTCGTCGTGTACAATTGTGAAAACAAATTGAAATATCTTTACTTTTTTTACTTTACTTAACCGATTCAGTAGGAGGTCTGGCCAGATCTTTAATACATTTTATAGGTATATGCCGCCATTGACGACATTTGGCTAATTTCGATGTCCAACTTAGAAAGAGCTTATGTCTTGAATGCTAATATCACTTTTCTATAAGTCAGAACGCAGAAGGTCATGGTTCACAAAATATATAACGAGCAAGCCTACAAAGTATGGCAATTGACCATTGAGTTGTGTGTGTCATTCAATCGCCAATTACCATATATATATAGAGGAATAGACAAGTGCTGTTTGGAATATACTAATAAAGCCCAAAAGTGGAGTTGCATCTCGTTGCCAAGTATAAAAATACCTACTTGTACGTTCTTGCCACCGAAAAAGATTGATCCGAAACGAGCAGTTTTTTTGACTGAGTTTGCTTTTCATACAGTGATGTGTCGCTCTGCTCGAGCGCACTATACTTGCCAAGTAGATGCGACTACAGGAAATCGGTCAATCCTATACAAAATTTGGACTAAAATATATTAACATGCACAAGGCAGGCGTTGATGGATTTGATGGATTTGATGCTCTGGGATATTTGGACGCTTGCCATATTTTACAATCTACTGGACATCGCTAGGTTAGCAACATTTATTATGTATATGGTGAGCTGAAGCCTTAAATAAAAAAAATAAAAAAAACTTTTTATGTTCCACTGTTTTTAAATGCACTAAAAAGTAGAAAATAAGTTTTACT
>JANSTW010049269.1:0-12881 GCA_027564275.1 Diadocidia ferruginosa
ATGTAAACTAATAAAGAATATGTTAGTTTGTGTCAGTTTTCAAATGTTAATAGATAGTAAAAGCAGCATCCCAGTTACGCTGGGAGCTTTTGGGCCGATTTGTGAAACTATTTTCACCATATTATCCGAAATGATAGAATGATTATCGTAATTTTGGAAATTATTTCCGACAATTTTTAATTGATTTTTTTTATTTCTGATTTTCAAAATATTTTATGAGATACGAAAGTATTTCTGCGATTTCTGAAAATATTTCCGTGATTTCCGAATTTTTTTTATGAATTCTGTGATTTTTAAAATGATTTCTAATTTTTTAAATAATTTCCATGATTTCTAAAATGATTTCGGTGATTTCCGAAAAGATTTCTAATTTTTATGATTTCTAATATCTATAGTTTTTAAAATATCTGATATCCGTATTTTTTTGAAATATGATTTCAGGGTCTTGTTTTAAGTGATTTATGAATTAATTATTTCTGATTTTCATAAATTTTTTAAAAATAATTTCAGATTTTCAAAAATGAGATTACCTTGATTTTCAAAGATTTAAATATAAGATTTCTAAAAAAAATTTAGAAAGGATTTCCGAGATTTTGATTTTCAAAGATATATTATATAAGATTTCTGAAATTACTTCAGAAAGGATTTTCGAGATTTTTTTAAATGATTTCTGTGATTTCCAAAGTGATTTATAATTTTCTTATTTATTTTTGACATATCCTAAATAATTTCAGTAATTTTTAGAACGAGATTTCTGTGATTTTTATTATTTCAGTGATTTTCGAAGTTATTTCTAATTTTCAAAATGATTTTCGTAATTTTTAAAATAATTTCCAGTATTTCTGGAATTTATGATAATATTTCTAATTTTCAAAGATCATAATTTTTGTAAAATTATTTGCGTGATTTTCAAAATAATTTCTAATAAACTGGTGATAATAGAATCTGGATTGATTTCGGTAATTTTCTCAAGTATAGTTAAACAAGTTTACAGATGAGATGACCGCCTCCTTAATTGAAAGCTATCAATATAATTTTATGGATCTTTTTTTTAATAAATTAGCACAGTCATATATGGTACAAAATTATCAAAATAATACCAAAAAGGATTCAACTCTTCGACCCATAAATTGTTGAAAATAAAGAAATTCTATAATATAAATAATTTATAGAGAAAGATGACATCAGTCATCAGGTCAGGCATTGTTGTTATTGTCCTATATAGTTCAGTATACAAACTAAAAATTACATATCTATAGTAACCGGCACGGCACTATAAAATAAACAACAAGAAGTTGGTAACGAAATTCGATAATTTTGCTTGCGTAACACAAACAAGACATGGTGTTGTTATAGAAACCAATTTAAACTCAACAATCAGAACTACCTATTCCATTTCCTATATACATAAATTCAATATACTCGCCATGGCAGGTAAATTAGCTTACACTAAAATAATGTACATTCAATCGTAATTTAGAGGTACACCTGTTAAGTACAATTTATTATAAAAAATATCTATAAAAATTTGAGCAAAACAAACAAACCGAAAAAATTTGGTTCCGGAAGTGAATAAAATAATTTGGCGAACAATTTTTTTCGTAAACAACAAAAACATATTTTATAATTTCGGAAGTTACGCAGCAAAAGTTTCTCATATAATATTTTAAGTAATAAATTATAAAACGTTTTTGTTTCGTAATGAGTAAAGTGCGGTTTTAATTACATAAAAAACGAACATGTAAAATATGTTTAATTAAAGAGATAAGAGTTGCCAAAAATGTGGAAAATGTGGTTAGCGAAAGGAGGCGCTAGTGAAATTGTTTGGAAAATTTTGTACATCGTACTTTTCGCGGTGCAATGTTTATTTGGATTATCATCCGGTTTAAAGAAGAGTACAAATCAGTTGTTAAGAACACAAGGTATATATACGATAATAGGTATATATGGAAAATTACAAAATATGTTTATGTGGAAAATTCGATTTATTATGGATACGACGAAGTATCTGAAGAAAATTTTAGAGGAAAATCTATTTACCAAATTTTGTAAATGTTTCTCTTATATTTATATAAAATTCGACCAAAATAATATCCATTTATTACAAAAATATATATGTAGTTCTTTATGTCTATTAAATTTATGGTGTTCTATAATATTATGGTTCTCAGATACGAAGCGGGAAAATTTCTGTATAAGGAAGCAATTTTTAATTCGTAATTTTATACTCAATTTTACTAAATCATCCAAAAGAAATTAAATTTAAGACAAAATAAAGCTGATTAGCAGCTAATTTTTGCCAAAACTAAAGGTTTAAAATATTTTTTAAAAAGTTTTAATTAATTTTCATAAAAACATTTTTTTTTTTCAAGTTCATAAATAATATTATACTTTTTTATGATTAAAAGCCAGTTTTCTAAAAAAAACAGTTAAAAAATAAAATTCTTTCTTATAATTAAAAAAAGGTCAAACGTTAGAAACAAATTAATACAAAAAACTGAAAAAATATTTCTGTACAAAATTAAAAAATGGTCGTATAATTGACATAATGTATCTCTGCTACATATAATGAGTTTAAGAAGTTAATATTTGATTTGAGAAAACAATGTTTGAGTGATTTTTGTTTGTGTGTATATTAACTTAAAATTTACGGATGCGAAAAAAAAACATTTTAATGAATTTATTAAATTCATCATTACGTATTTTACGGTAATGGAAGCATGACATATATGCCATATATTTAATATTCATGTCTATTAGTTCTATATTATGAATATCATCATCGTCCATTCTGCATATTATGCACACAGAATTTAAAATATTACACTTGTTCACAATATTATGATTTGAACGTATTATATGACCTCAGTCATGCGTCGTTGATTTTCCATTTCCGCTAAAAAACTCAACCGATTCTGGCGAGTTCTACAAAACAGATTTTCTTTTGTTTACATTCTGAGCATATAATTTAATATTCTGTCATCATTTTATATGATGTATAAGGTTTTTGAGAAAAAAAAACAACATAAGTATGTATTGGAATCATAAAAAGTTATGTCACTATGTTGACATTATACGGAAATGAAAACTGCACAAACACGCAGAAATGTTTTATAATTTGTTTTACAAGAAATCAACTAAATATAAATAATAGCTATATACATAATCACGTTTTTATTAAATTTTTATATTTTATATATGATACTTCCAAAACGCTTTGAAAATCTGAAATAAGTTGATAATTTTCTCCCTCAAAATCTAGCAATTTATTGATTTACGATAAATCGCACTGCAGACGTATGTCACACCTATGTCAGTAGCCTGTTTATTCGTAGGTTCCCGCAGAAAAAAATAATAATCAAAATGGCTCGTTAAAAATTGCACATAAATAATTTCATTATTTATTTTTTGTGAATTTTTTATTCGAATTATTCTTAAAATTCACCTTAAATTAAATCAATTCGTATAATAAAAACAATTAAAATTTTTTATTTAATTCAAATATTTTTCCAAAAATTAGTTTTTAAAAATAACCCATCAATGTAACCCTCAATCTTTGATCTAATTTTCTTATAAAATTCATTCATATCACACTTCATTTGGCCAAACGATGCCCTCAATCCAATCCAAATAGTGAACGATATTCGTATAAATAGCCGCCGAGTCAGGCAATCCACAGCTTATGCCAAAAGATGTCACTCCCACCAGAGTGTACATACAGTAAAGATCTTCATTCGGATGATATATTTGAAATGGTCCACCAGAATCACCCTGCGGATTTCAAGAAAATGAATCAATCATTGAATTTTAATAATTTAACTAGTTGCATGACATAACGCTTAAAAGCTTTCAAAAGCTCTTAATTATTCTAAAACAGAAACATTTAAAAAAACGGGTTTTAGCCGTGACATGACATAACATAATTCTAAAGCCGCCATAGCGCCCAAAGGCATAACAGTCAAACGACATAATACTTTAAAAATGAACATAAGACAAAAAATCCAAAACATATTTTTTTACTCATTTCAAAATGGTCGTAAAACCCAAAGACACTCAAAAAAAATAAAAAAAAATAATAAAATAAAGTATATTTTGAGTGTTATGTCGTTGAGCTGTATCTCTTTGAGCATTATGTCATCAATTCCTAAAGTATCGAAAAAATACTTTTGAGTCTTATATCTCGTTTGGGTCTATATAATTATGTCTTTGGCCACCTTGTCGGTTTTACAATTAGGAAAAAAGCTTGGATATTATGTCATGTCATCGTTTTTAGCTTTTGATATCTTTTGGGCGTTATGTCATGTTAACTTACTTGGCACGTGTCTTTTTCATCATTCTGTTTAGAACCAGCACAGAATTGCGCATCTTCCAGAACAGTATACTGATCGTCCTCCCAAACTTTTTTACATTCATCATTTTCATAAATGTCCAAGACAACTTTCAACAAAATATTACTATTCGAATCGTCTACATCGTAAACCGTTTGTCCCCAACCAGTAGCTATTGCCTTTTTCTCTTCAACTACTGTCCCTTCTTCGGGTAAGCATGCCGGACGTATGGCAGGAACCAAATCTACAATCTTGTCCAAGCGAATAAGTCCAATGTCGTGATATGCATAGAAACTATCATATTTTGGATGTCCCATGACTTGAGCTACTTTCACGTCAATAACATCGGCTCCATCAAAATCATTTTTAAAATCTAATTCTCCCAGACGTACCAGCTTGGCAGCACCTCTAAAATTTTGAAAATTCAATGAAATTTCCTATATCTAATTAATTCTTACAAATCTGGTGCATAAAGACAATGAGCTGCTGTAAGAACATACTCATTACTGATTAGACTGCCACCACATGCCCATTTTACGGTTTTGTTTTCATTCATGTAACCAATGCGAGCCTTAAAGGACATTTAAAAATTATTTTAACAATTTATTATAAAAAACAACCTTAAACTCTTCCAATTTTAAAACTTTTACCATATGTGGAAATTCCGTAAGAGTTGTATTTGTACCATTACTGATATAAATTGATCTAAATTCTCTCTGTATTTTTGGTTTAAATATTGAAATCCCTTTTTACGCATCTATAGCTCAATGAATTACGAACCATAAATATTAGACTAACTTACCATATGAGGAAATTCCATAAGTTTACTTTCGGTGCCGTTTGTAATGAGTGGCGTGGCCACAAATCCACATTGTGGGATTTTATTTTCAAGGGGATCGTCGTCGAGCAGACCCAATGCATACGTAAATTCGTAAACTGCTTCACTATATTCGATGCACTCTGTAGAAAAATAAATTAGAGTAATGAAAAATTCGGTCCAATAGCCAGTAAAACTGCGATGCTGTGTTTACTATATTTTAACATTTGATAACTGACACAAACCAAAACAGTCTTTATTCATTATACATTTTTGAACAAAAAATCTGAACTATTAGATATTTAAAACATCAAAAAATAAGTTTTTAACCTAGAAACCCTAGGTGGAATCCCCTGCCTTTACACTAAAATTGACTAAACTACTCAAACAATCTCATTATCATCCTCACCTCCCCCCTTTAAAAATATGTATGTATCGTCCACTCTTAAGTCGTGACGTCAGAAGTGAATCAGTATGCGTAAAGCTTCATTACTTATATGTTCGCATATATTTCAGGCCAAATCTGTTTACCAGGAAAAAACTTTATATATATACTCATATTTATAAGCCTTATTTAGCAAAACAAAAAAGCGTATGGGAGCCTCCCTACCCCTTTATTCTAAAGACCCTAGAGTATGGGACCACTATTAACTTTTTTTAATAATAATTGGCGAAATCCGACAACTGATAAAACAACTTTCTGTATATTATTCATATTTTTCGGAAATTTTTAGAGAAAAAAATCGTATGAAAATTGGAAGCCCCCTTCACCTTTAACCTAGAGACTCTAGATGCAATCCCAGAGTATGGGACTACTAAAAACTTCCTCCCACTAAAATTTGGCTAAATCCGTCCACTGGTAAAACACTTTTTCTATATGCTCACATTTTTCGGCTATTTAAAAAAAATCGTATGGGAGCGCCCCTTTATCTTAGACTTAGAGATTCCATATGCAATCTCAAAGTATGGGACCACTAATAACTCATCCTCATTAAAAATTGAACAAATCCCTTGATAGGTGTAAAACTTTCTTGTGTCTGATGTTTTGCGGACAGACGGACAGTTTTATTTTTTAGTTTTTCTGAATCAGGGCATCATAAAAGGATTAAAAACATGATCTGGGCAATTCACCTAAAATAAGGCTTGTATATACTATTTACATACAATATCCATATATCATATGAATTTTTGGCTGAAGTGTAGAATTTACCCCTCTTGGATCCTAAAGGGGGCCGAGCGCCGAAAACTCTCCGAACAAATGTTGTTCAGGGAAGACCCCCTAAAATCCTTAAAAGTTTGGTGAGGATCCAAGACAGGGAGGGGAGGGGGTAATTCTACATATTTGCCGGATTTCGTATATGTATATAGTAAAAGCAAAAACGTCTCCTCCCCTTTGACCTGCGTAGGTTCGTATGGGAGCACCCACTCTCTCTATATAGACCCCAAATGCGATCTCAAACCAGTAAAAACTAGCCTTGACTAAAATTTAGCCAAATTTGGTTTGGAAGGACCGAGACTTTTTTTAGCTTTTCTGAATCAGGGCATCATAAAACGCAAAAAAGTGAGTGCCGACAATTTAATAGTAAATGCAAAAGATTAATTAAATTAGAAACTCACTTTTATAGCTAATTCTATCGGTGGCAATTTTTTTCTTTTCTAAATTAATCGATCTATTGGAAATTGTGGTTAAATTGGACGTCAAATTTAAATTAGCAATTTTTACACATCCACTCAATGATGTGTGTTCTGTTAAATTAAGAGCATCTTGATTGGAACTTTCATTTTCCACTGCATGTTCCATATCTGTCCACTCGCCTTGGCGGTTAAGAACCTTCAGAATGGAACTATTAAAATTCGAATTCACCTTTACATTTAGAATTGTTGAAATGTTACTGTTAGTTGGTAGGCTTATCGGATGTCTTAATTCATTTTCTAATAATTTTGTAGCATTCAATATAATTTGTTTGCTTGTTAAATTTGTATTAGTTTCCTCTGCAGTTTTTATTGACAAAATATTTTTTTTATTTCTGGAAATATTTTCTGGTGCCATAAGAACCGACTGTCCATTATTACTCAGAATTCTTATAAGCGAGTCATTGAAATTTGAATTTGCCTTTACATTGGGTATTGTGAAAACTGAACTATTCCTTAGATAATTTTCCTTCAACAAGTGTGCTGAAATTTTCCTCTTAGTTTTGTTCTCTTCACGGCCATTTCTTTCAGTAGTACAACACACATATTCACTTGTTTCATTCACATATTCACAATAAACCGTCCGTTCTACATAAACTCGTATGCCTTGACATTGATTTATTATTTCATTGCATCTAATGATCTGACCAGTTTGTTCATCTTTGCATTTATCTTAAAAGAAAAAAAAACGTTATAATAAAAACTCACAATTTGATTTAAATTTACCATGCACAACTTGTGCATTTATAACGAAAAAACTTAAGCAAATTATTGTAATCTGCAGCTTAAACCAATTTATTAATTGCATTGCACCACACGAATATGACATTTAATCGCATATAGTTTAATAAGACTATAATTGTGCTAAATAATATTAAATAAAAACAAAAAAGTGTAAAAATATAATTTTCTTTATAAATATAGAAAAAGACCTTCAATTCATTTAATTTTATTTAAAATGTACATTGTACAAAGACAACATAATAAATATTAATAAAATAGAACTGGTTATATACTCTTGCGATAAATATACAAAAATTCTATAGTTAGAGTCAAGAATTATTCTATGTTTTATTGCATATTATATTATATGACGATTTTTGTATTATAAGAAAATAATATTTTTTGATATATTTACACTTGTAATTATATTATATATAAATATTGTTTTTATGGATATTTATAATAAAAGCTTTCTGTTAAGCTTTTATCGAACAAAAACATTATATGGACTTAATAATGTTGCTTTTCAAAAAGTAAAAAAAAATCGATTTTGGCGTGAAAATTGGAAAAATTCAGACAAAAAATCTTATTTCACTTTTTTCCATAAAATATTGAAAGAAACATTCGTATGACTTTCCGAAAAAACATACATTGAGCTTCGCCAGCTAAGCTTAATATGTGGCGAAGCTCCACGCCATTTTTTTTTCAGAAAGCCATACGATTGTTTCCTTTGGAAAAAAAATTAAAAGATAATATTTTTTTCGTGATTTATCCACTTTTCACCCCTTTAAATCGAACAGATTCTAATTTTTTGAATGATTTGATTTTACGAATTATTACTTAATTACCTAAAATCTGTTAACCATCTCTACTATATAAAATAGTATAGTTGCCGCGTTCTCATTCTCTGCCTTTGGTAGCCGATGCGCAGGGAGCTTAATCATTGCATTAAAACGTCAGTCGATATTTACTCGCGAGGGCCTGCGCATCGGTTGACCGGCAACCCAAGGCAGTGAATAAAATAAGTTTATTTTTTGTGTAAATAATCACGTGTGTTAATATATCTAATTTTCTTTTCGATTATTGAAATCGTCAAAAATATTATATAACAATGATTTGATAATTTGGTATACACACTTGAATCGGGGGCCGAATTTTGTAAACTTATTCATCTAGAATTCAAGCGAGCCCAGAGGCATCAAAAAGAGCCTTTTTGCTAGTGTATACGTAAATTTTTTTTTATTATCATATACACTTTACATGTTCATGTGTTTGTATAAAAAATAAAACCACAGCCTGCCACACCATAATTTTACTTACAAAAAATATATACAATAACTTAAAAATATATTTTATTAATTAAACTCGACTAAATTATCACAAATTTCTTTAACAAAACCTTTTAAATTTTTATGAAACTTGTTTTGTTACAAAGTTTTATTAAAAAAAGTAATAAAAACCACAACAATAATTTTAAATTAAATTTCAATAATAATTTCATAAATTTACTACCACCTTATATTCATTTTTTTCGTGACTATACATACATCTATGCGGTGATTTTATTATTGTATTAGTAAATGTCAATTCTTGGCACTAGTGATATAGATAATTTATATAACCTAAAAGATGCTCAAAACTCCCACGATATAGTATACTGTATAGTCTAAACCTAAAGATATGTATTTGTATAAGGATTATGACGATGACACATTTGATTAAATTAATTTTCGTCATATTCAATGAATATGATACAAAATTCATTTAATATTTATTCAATTTTTTTAAGGAATCATTACGTATATATATAATAATACCAGATTTCTACACGCTTAATGCTTAAACAAAACAAGATTTTTTTCCATATATTCTGCCAAAGAATAACGCATACAGTAAAATGACCACACAAAGTTCACGGACAGATTTCATTCAAGAATAAAAATGGAGTGCAAATTAACTAGTTTTTAAAACTGCTTTATAGTTTATACTGGATTATTTTTTGCATATTTTGTCTCATATCAATTCGCATTTATATTAATTATTCAAAAGATATATTATGGAAAAAACATAATATATTATTGTATTTATAATATCATTATATATAAGTATGTACTTAAATACCGCCATATAGAATATTAAACTATAATATACAATATATATAATATAAGGATGTAACGAAAGTCAAACAATTATCTATATAAAAAATTCATTATTATATTATACTATAAATTTATTATTATTTATTAAAAAAAAAATTATAATGGTAATTCTGAAAAAAAAGTTATTTAATAATAATTCATTAATCAATTATTATCTTTCAAATATTATAGTCTGTACTCTGTATATATTAGAAGTAATAAAGAATTTGTATATAACTTGATATTATATAATATATGCAATAAGTCTACTAATCTGATAAAGTTAAAAACCTCTTCAGTAATTGCAAAGGTCAATGTTAGCCCAACTTTTCTTTAAAAAAATTGCTTAAACTTTAAATGCTTTAAGACTATATACAAATATACAATATTATATATTCATTCTACATTGTCTTTTTATACAAAAATACATTGATAATGCAATTATACTTATAAATATAGTGGCGACACCAACACTGATAAGGTTCTTCATATAGTGTAAAAACCCACTCCACTGATCACCAAAAAAATATGGCTAGTGCGAGTTGCTGACGACACTCCAACTTTGATATAGTCAGAGTTATAGTCGTCAATGAAAACCATGGTATCAGATAGAAAAAAGAGTAAAAATGGTCCATATGCTCCCACGCTTTGGAGTAAAGGACACGATGATGATGATGACTCTTTATTACAACATAAACTACACAATTTAAATATATATATCGACGGTTAAACAAGAAATTATCCTATCATCCGTTTTGGTCAATTTTGAGTTAAGAATGCAGTTTTGTTGTATCGATGCTATCGATTAAACGAAGCCCAAAAAACCAAAAAAATATTCTAGTATGTAACTTAAAAATCGGTCCGAGAGCCCCCAGAATAACTGGGATGCTGCTTTTACTATATTTTAACATTTTAAAACTGACACAAACCAAAACATTCTTGATAAGTTCATATTTTTGAATAAAAAGTAAACTAATAGTTATTAACAACAACAAAGATGGAAGGTGTAGTCTTTAACCTGTGACCCCCAATGGAATCCCAGCGTATAAGCGTATTTAATACCCAGCCAACCCAAAACTGACCAAAAGCCGTAAAATTTTATTTATATGCTTAATGTTTATTTCTGCAAATATAAAAAATATATATAAATTATATATAGCCTAACTTTTCCTTAGACCAAGGGGCCACAAATACAATCCCAGATTCAAGGATCCCTACCAAAAAGCCCCCTTTTATCTTTGAATTAGACGACTTTAAATGCAATCTCAGAGTATTGGACCACCAAAAACTCACCCTTACCAAAATTTGCTCAAATCCGTCTGCTAGTAAACAACTTTTTCTATATGTTCACATTTTACGACCATTTTAAGAAAAAAAATCGTATGGGAGCCCCTCTTAACATTAGATCTAGAGACCATTGGGGCCCGCAGACTTTTGACCAGGGGCAAGATTTTTTTTTATATATATCATGGTTAAAAAAATATCTTGGTTATTATAGTTTTTGTTTCAAAATTCAAAAATATAGATCTCCTTTCTTATTAATAGTTAACAGAAAGATGAAGTTAACGTTTTTATTATCTTATTTAAACTCATATTACTAGAAAAATAAGGGACCAGTTAGAGGCAAAAATTGCCGCGAAGCGAAATTTTTTCTGAAATATTAAACTAATACCCAAAAAACATGAAAAGTATTGCTATATGTGTAACAAAAGACACTTTTTTGTTTAGAAATATAAATTATTAAAAAACATAGTATAATTTTTGTTAGTATATAGGTACTGGTTGGTAGGTACTACTACCGGCACCGTAACATTAGCGCGCCGTGATATTAGCGCGCCACGACATTAGCGCGCCGCGACATTAGCGCTGACATTATCGCACCGACATTACCGCGCCGACGTTAGTCCGCCAATATTTGCGCGCGGTAAGAAATTCGCGCTGAAAAAAACCGTGTTGGTACGGAGCGAAAAATGGGCAAAGGTTATTATGGTTTTAAATTTGTTTCAATTTGATTTTTCCTTTTAAAAATTGTTTAAAACGAAAAAAAGTAATTGGTTCCTTTTAAAAATGTAAAATCAATTCGAGACATATAACAGATCAAAAGGGCGTTGTATGTCTCGAATTTATTTTACATTTTTAAAACGAACAATTTACTTATTTTTCCTTTTAAAATTTGTAATATCAATTCACGCGATTTTTTCGCCCTTTTGATCTGTTGTATGTCTCAAATTTATTTTACATTTTTAAAAAGAACAATTTTTTTTCCTTTTAAAAATTGTAAAATCAATTTGAGACATACAACAGATCAAAAGGGCCAAAAAATCGCTCGATTTTTTTCGCCCTTTTGATCTGTTGTATGTCTCGAAATGGTTTTACATATTTTAAAAAGAACAATTTTTTTTACTTTAAAAAATTGTAAAATAAATTTAAGACATACAACAGATCAAAAAGGCGAAAAAAATGCACGATATATTTCTCTCTTTTGATCTGATATATGTTTTGAATTGATTTGACAATTTTTTAAAGAAAAAAAAAATAGACAGATTTTACAATTTTTAAAAAAGAACAATTTATTTTAAATCAATTCTCGAATGAATGTCGTGGAATCAAACTATCTTTAGACAAGCTGTACCTTCAAAATGGAATTTTTAATGTATTAAAATACACACAAAAATGCAAATTAAAATTTTATGAAAATAAAAAATGTTTTCCAAATTTGTATCTTCAACAAATTTAAAATGTCAGCGCGCTAATGTCGCGGCCCGCTTATGTCGCGGCGCGCTAATGTCGGCGCGCTAATGTCGTCGCGCGCTACCTAGTTTAGAAAAAGTAAAATGGTTCATTATTATAGTCTTCAGTACAAGATATTGCAGTTTGTATACGCTATAAATTTTGATTATTTAGATTGAAGTTTACATTGTCTTGAAACACATTTTTATTTGTTTAATAAATTCATTCAAGTGAATACTTTTGCAATATTATGTGGCTCCAGCTTTTCGCCGAAGCCTGTGGTTCCAGCATACGCAAGAACCTTCAAAAAAATTGATGTTTTTACTCATACCGACAAAGGCTGGCACTATTTCTAGGCTAACCTTTCGTCAGTGGAGTTGATCGATTAGCCTGTTCCTAAATTTTATATTTGTTGACACTCACGATCGAAAAAAAGTAAATATTTTATTATAA
>JANSTW010049280.1:0-12881 GCA_027564275.1 Diadocidia ferruginosa
GATCTATTGGTTAGTTAAACCGATGAAAAGAGAATACATATTTCGATTAAATAGTAAACAACAAATATTTTAGTGATACAAATTCAAAGGACAAAGTGACCCCATATTATAAAATTTAAGTTTTACGAAATTGTTAGCAAAAAAATTCGCTGCGCAGCACTTTTAGCTTGATACGTTTATAATATTATACTTATTGTTACTTATATACAATAGAAAATACAATACAGATTTTTAATTTAAAAAAAATTTACCTATTTTACTATAAATATACAAAAATCAAAACTGGTCAGGGGCTGGATTTGCCTAGGGCCCCCGAAAACCATAATACGCCACTGTTATTAGTGCATATATATGAGATCCCTTAAAATAGAGACAAAATTTACGAGTTGTAAAAATTTCAATTTAATTCTTCAAAATTTTTAAAATTAATTAACAATGAAAATATATATAGAATAATTGTTCTACAAAGAAGCTATATATACAAAGTTTGTTCTCAAGCTGATTACGTAGTAGTACAGAAACAAGCATATAACCAAATTTTTGAAATGTTCATCGTAAAGCATTTTAAAAAATTTGGTTAACATAAAACAGTTTAAACTTTAAATATATAACAGAAGTGTGTCATTAAATGTATACAACCACATACACATTACATTTTCACCATTAACTCGTTATAACGATGACATTTTACAAAAAAAATTATTTTATTAAAAAACAAAATGCCGTCAAATCGAACTAATAAATTTATTAAAGAATATATTTTTAATATTAAATTATACTTTTCATCACAACTCGTCAAAAATATATAATATATGTTCCACACCTTAGTTAGTTTTATATTATTATTATACTTTTGTGTTCTTAAACTTATATAGGTATACAGAAAAATATTATAATAATATTTTATAAAACATACACTGAGAAAAATAATCCGCAATTGATTAAATTTTTCAGAGTTATTGTAGATCATTTACTGTAAAAGTTTAAAATATTGAACTCAAATATTGTTTTTTTCGATTTTATTTTTCTCAAAGTTAAAGTAAAAGACCTTTTCTGTTGGTATCATGAAATGCAAAACAATTTTAGTTTTTTTTAATGATTAAAATTAAAATTAAAAAAAACTGCTCTGTTTTATTTTATTCCCTTTTGTGTATTTTATTTTAAAAAAATGGAATAAAATTATACACAAAAATCAAATTTCTTTTTAAACCATGAGAAATCAATTTTCAAGATAAGTGAATCAAATTTATTATTAATTATATTAAACAACATTTTCTTTCAGTGTAAGCACATTATATATTTGTGATTTTTTTTTCACTTCAAACAGAACAATATTTTATTAAAGTTCAAAAAGATAAAAATCGATAAATATTGTAATGCATATGAATTATAAAATACCATGTATGGTTTAAAATTATAGGGGATTACTGGGCAAATTAGCAAGGTTTTCTTTTTTAGTTTTTGTAGAAAGATAAATGGAAATTTAAAGAATATGCTTATCTGGATACAAGTTTAAAATAACAAAAAATCAACGAGATAGAATAATATTTAAGTGTAAAAACAGATGCATCCAATATCCTTGTGGTACACCAATAATTTGTTTTCTCAGTAGTTTTATATTTAAAATATGTAATTTAATTTTCTTAATTATTTTTAACAATAAAAACTTAAATGTTTTTATAATTTTTTTTTTAATTTAAATTTAAATCAACAAGATATAGAATATTATTTAAGTATAATCGAAAAACGGTTGCATCCAATATATAACCTTGTGGCACACCAATAATTGGTTTTCTCTGTAGTTTTATAAGTAAAAATTATTTAATTTTCTTAACTTTTTTTATTAAATAATTAAAACTTAAATGCTTTAATAATTTTTTTTTGTAATGTGTATTATTAGCTTATCAATTAATTAAAATCAAACTCTCTAGTTTCCGAAAAACTTAATTTTTCACAAAATTTCATCAGAAACCATTTTTGCAAGTCTAATTCCAGTATATAATGGAAATACTTTTCACACATTTTACGCGCACAAAAAATGATATTTAAAAATATTAAATTACCCATATAATTTAAAGAATTTGAAACTTTTCCTAAAAGGTTATCGCACATTTTAAGAACTTTGTATGTGTATACCGCAGATTGTGCTTAATATATAATAACAATAATTATTTCATATCAACAAATGGAAAAAAATTAATACATTTTTAAGAAAAAAAATTATTTAAAATTAAAAAAAAACGAAAAGCGTGTAGGTAATTATGATATAATATATATAACGTCGATTTGACGTGATTTGCACTTTGAACTGGTGTGGGTATAGATATAGATATAGGCGAGTTGTAATTATTTAAATTTATTTATTTGATAAGAAATTAAATTGGGAATTTTTCAGAATAATTTTTAAATTAATTGTGATTTGTGAATATTTTGTTTAAGTTTAAATTAATGTAATAATTAAAATTGATACAAAAATAATTGATTTATTTAAGGAGAAATCGAAGTCATTTTCTGACCTACAATTCTAACAAATTCGTTTTTATTTTAATTGACTATTGAGATTAACAAGAAAAAAAATCTTCTGTCCAAAAATTTCAAAGTTTTTTCATTGTCAATATGTTAAATTCTAAAAAAAACTATCATGTTTCGAAATCTCCTCTTCAGGAGAATGCATTTTGAACTGGACTATCTGTACCCTAGTATTTTAGGTATGTCTTAATAGGGCCTGCCATACGAAATTTTGGTAAACATTTTTTGAATTTTGTATAAATTTATAAAAAGTAAGACTAATAAAAAAGTTCTACTACTAGTATTCAGAAGCGCACAGATTTTCAGATTTTTTAAATTCAAAATGGTGGTTCCAATATGGCAGTCCGAAAAATAATTATCATTTTTAATAAAATAACTACGAAGCGACTAATTTCGAATTTGACATTAAAATTATAGGATTCAAAATACTGACTCAAATAAAGCGAAAAAAAATAGTCAATAAAAACCATAGACGTTTGCAAAATTTAGGGAGTTTTCGTCAATTCTCTGTTATCTCAGATTCTGCTATACAAAGAACTTCATACAGAAATTTTGATATAATTAAAAAAATTGTATTTAAAAAAATATGTCGCCATTGATTTTATCTTAAAAAGAACGACTTTTTACATATATATATGTTAATTACATAGTACATAGTTTTTTTTCGTAAAATTTACCAAAAATAGATAAAATAAAAATATCATATCTAAAATAATGTTGCTCAAATATACAGAACACATCATATACATAATGTTTTGAGAACAAAAGACACACGAAAAAAATGTCTAAAATCCAGAAACATATATATTTCTACACTTGAACATGCAAATTCTGTAGAAAATGTTTAATTTTTTTTTTTAAATTAATGACCTTTCATTGTATACATAATAATATATCTCTATATGTGCTTACAACTCAGTGGGGTCCAATAATACACAAAAAAAATATTTAAAAAATCCGTCTTAACACATATTCATTATAATGTAATTATTTTATAGAACAATAATAATGGAACAAAATATATTTTACTAACACACATCTGTATAAAGTTTATTGTCAATTTACTATAATAAGAGATGAAGAATTTTTGTATATTATATTACGTCAAGCATAATGCATAAGCTGTACCGCAAAAATATTTATTTAAAAAATGAGATCCGTAAAAAAATATAACAAAAAGCATTATTAGAAACATTTAACTTCACAATGTGGCAAACACATGGAAAACCAACCATAATTTGAACTATTCTGCAAAGTATACACTATTTTACCCAAACTTAATAAAATGCAAACCCAAAAAATTTGCTAAAAACTTTTGTCAACAGTAATCGTTTTTTACCATCTAAATTTTTACAATATTTTAAAAAGTATAATAGTTGGACCTTTTATCTTGTTCTTAACGCATATGTCCAATAGACAAACAATGTCTACAGTTTTCTTTGTTATAACTTCTTGTGACAGAATTCAATTAAGTCATTCGAAAAAATTTATGAAATTGAAAAAAGATAGTTTTTAAATTTGAAATATTTTCAAAATAAATAAATTTTCAAAAAAAATTCATTAACTTACATAATTTCATCAAGTTATTGATAAAATTAGTTGGGCGCAAATCGCTTATATAATATTTAATAGCACCTACTTATCAACATAAATATGTCGCATTTGATAGTTTTTCTTTTACAAATAATAAAAAGTAATAATTAGAACATTTTTTTGAAACTAAACGAATATATTTGATTAACAAAATATGTTCAATATATTAATTTATTACACATGTTGTTTAAATCACATAATAAAACAAATAAAGACAGCCTAAAAATTTATGAAATGGAAAAAAAATATTTTTTTAAATAGAAAAATTAAAAAATTAATTAATTTTCATTAGAATTTTTTAAAAGTCATATTCCAAATTGATTTTATTGTTAAAAATATTTGGGCGCCAATCGTTTATTATTTTTAGCAAACATGCGTTTGCATAAAAAATATGGCTCATTTGAAACAGTTTTTTCAAAGAATTTTTTAAAACTTTAATTGTGTGCTAAACTTAATACAAATCTCTTTGAGAAAATCGAAAATGTTGTGCAACAAGTTTTTCAACTATAGTCGCTGCACTAAAAACTGCGACATTGTTCCACCGTATAAATTTTTTGGGACGACAATGACAAGAGTTATGTATAACATACTGTTCTATAAATATATAAAAGTACTCAAAGTAAATATAAAAAATATTTTTTTATTATTATGCATGGTCCCAGATAAAACATAATATTATATAAATTCTTTTTACATACGTATACACATTTTTGACAATTTATTAAAAGTTTTTCGTTGTATTGAAGCTGAATAGTCACTACGTATACATAAGTTATAATATAAAATAATTCTGTTCTGCTTATAACATTTTTTTTTATCGTGATCGGCATAAATTTGTTTAGCTTTTTTTCTGGTACAACAATATTATAATATGTTTCGTATATATATATTACACACTTGTATACTTTAATACATTTACAGAAAAAATTTGCACATAGGGCACATCAGAAGAAGAAAAAACGCGTTCAACACAAAAAATTGTTTACATTTTTTGTCGGTTTTTTTGAGGAAATACATTTTTTTTATGAAAGTTAAGTTTGGATAATATTATATTATGCGTACTATATAGACTTGACTTTGAATATACACATGTGATTATCAAAAATTATTTTTGAAAGAGTTTCTATATAATTATAATGGTTATCTACAAGCAACCATACAAAAAATGGGTACAAATTGTTATCAGCATTTAATTTTTTGTATATTTAGAAATTTACGTTATTCATTAATGAATTTCATTCATTTTATAATAGATTTTTTTTAAATAATTCTGATAACATTTTTTTGGGGGTTTATGACGTTTGAAAGAGTTTTTTTTCGGTTATCTTGCGGCTAAAAATATCTTAAAATGTAAATAAGCTTGAGTGTTTTATTGAACTTTTAGAAAAATTTTGGTATATTAACGAAGATGGTTCCTGTTAGTACGGAAACAAATCTATTTTATTTGGTTCGAAAAAGATTTGGTAAAGAATTTTTAAATTAATTTTCTTATTAAGAAATTATTTTAATTTTTATATCTGCGAATTTAAAAAAGTAAGGGAGTTTATTGAACTTTCAAAAAATTGGCATATCAATGAAGATGGTTCCTGTTAGCATGTATATGCAAATCTAATTTATTTGGTGCGAATAAGATTTGGTAAAGAATTTTTAAATTAATTTTCTTATTACGAAAATATTTAAATTTTGGTATTTGGGAATTTAAAAAAGTAAGGGAGTTTATTGAACTTTCGAAAAAATGGCATATCAACGAAGATGGGTCCTGTTAGCATGTATATGCTAATCTATTTTGTTAAGTTCGAAAAAGATTTGGTATAAAATTTTAAAATTAATTTTCTTATTAAGAAAATATTTAAATTTTTGTATCTGCGAATTTAAAAAA
This sequence comes from Diadocidia ferruginosa, assembly GCA_027564275.1. Classification (NCBI taxonomy): domain Eukaryota; kingdom Metazoa; phylum Arthropoda; class Insecta; order Diptera; family Diadocidiidae; genus Diadocidia; species Diadocidia ferruginosa. The sequence goes on from JANSTW010049280.1 coordinate 6,002, forward strand.
GTAAGGGAGTGTATTGAACTTTCAAAAAAAATTTGGCATATCAATGAAGATGGATCCTGTTAGCATGTATATGCAAATCTAATTTATTTGGTTCGAAAAATATTTGATAAATAATTTTTAAATTTATTTTCTTATGAAGAAAATATTTAAATTTTTGTATCTGCGAATTTAAAAAAGTTTGGGAGTTTTATTGAACTTTCGTAAAAACTTTGGCATATCAACGAAGATGGTCCCTGTTAGTAAGGATATACAAATCGGTTTTATTTTGTCCGCATAAGCTTTGATATAAAATTAAAAAAATTCTTTAGAAATTATTTCAATTTTTTGATTGCAACTTCTTCTATTGCTATATATAAACATAAATGTCTTAATAAAAACATTTAACAACAAATCGCATTGTGTATTTATCGTATAAATGAATTTATGTTTTATTATTTTGATTTTTTTTTTTTTAAATAAATTAAAATTAATTCAAAAATTCAACAAAAAAAATGTTTAAATAGAATTAAACACATTAAATTAAATTTATTTTTCTACATTTTTGATGTTTTCATTTAAATAATAATAATTTAATAATTTATTCATTTGCGTATTCATCGAACTGATTTATTTTAATATCACTTTTTTGTGCTTTCATACAAACAATACGCATTTATTTATTGTTTGGTTAACATTATATTAAATTTATATTGTATTTATATTAAATATAATTTATACCACCTGTTTGGATTTATCAATGAATATTTTTTTTTAATAATATAATTTAATATAACGCACATTTTATAAGATTTTAAATTAATCGAGAACAAGTCGTAAATTTTATAATATATGGATTCTTCGATTCTAGTGGTGGTCAATATATATAATTAAATTTGAAAACAATATAAGCTTAAAATTAGATTCACTGTTTCTCGAAATTTTTATAGAATATTCTTTTGTTATATCGAATGTAGAAGTAAATTAATCATTTTATTTCTTCATTATTATATTGAAGAAATCAATTTTTTTTTCATCAATACGAACACATCAAAATATTATCAGATATACATAATATATTGAATGTTAATGCTTAATTTCATGATTTAATGTTAAATATAATTTTTATTTCTTTTATTATAAGCAAATCTCTTAATGCTGTATAGTAACTCTTTATAATAATAATAATAATTATCAGAATTTTTATTTATTTCGATTTGAATAGACACTTGTAAAATGTGAGCTTTTTCTATTTATAATCAAAGAATTGTTAATTTTTTTTAAGAAATTTGGACACCCAAAATAATACTTGCTGCGGGGACCTCACATGATGTGTGTGACTGTGTGAAGAGAAGATAATAATATTGATGAGTTATTATATAGAAGTTGCGTAATTATTTCTAATTTATTATAATATTTTATGAGAAATATTGGATAATTTGCAAAGTATTTTTTATTAAGTACTGGAAAGCTTTTTTGTGGTCATTCTACAGTACCTAAATACCTACACTGAGAACCTGATAAATATATAATTATAATAATTCAAACATCGACCAAAATTTTGTTTAATTTAACCGATATTACTGTATGCAGAACATATGAGCATTTTACTGCTTTTCTGTAAACCCGACCATAGTCGATGCATACATAAATACAATTTTTTTTTAGTTCAGATGAAGTACAGTCAAACAGAATATTTTGTTGTCAATATATTGATTACTTACAGAAAAAATCGCAAAAATAGATATATCAGCCATATATGCAGTAATGGTTACAGTATACTGTAAAGGTTACAGTGATACTGTAAAATTTACATCAATTATTTTTGACTGTCATGTCTGTAACCACAACCATCATGTGTGTTGTATGTACCATCAATTCTCATGCCTGTAACCACAACTGTCAAGTCTGTAAACTGATAATAGATTTTTCTAAATTTTTACCGAGTAATTTAAATCTACTTTCCGATCAAATTTACCAAAATTTTGTTTTTGTAATGACAGCATGTCTTAGGATCTAAATTTTATTAAAATTATTATGTCTGTAACTCGAACATCACACTCAAATAGCATATAGGTTCTGTTGTCAATACTTATTACATACATAAAAACCGCAGAGATAGATATATCAGCCAAAAATGCATTAATAGTTACAGTATACTGTAAACGTTACATATATACTGTAAAAATTACATCATATGATGTTATTTTTTGACTGTCATGTATGTAACCACAACCGTTATGTGTGTAACAACAATTGGCATTTCTGTAACCACAACCATTATGTCTGTAATAACAACTGTAATACCACGTAAACTCAATCGACAATTGTAACTTTTCGATCAAATATTTATTATGATTTATATCTTGGAAATACATTTTAATATTATTAACCACATTTACCGTAAGTAAATGTTCAGTAACCTGTACCGCATTTGCAGAAAAATTATACTATTATGAGGTAATTGTCAATTTATTCAATTTTGTATCTGATTCTGAGTGTAACCATATATATTTAACTGCAACTTAAGGAAGTAATTGTAAAATTGCGATTAAAACGCGAAAACAGATGATCCGCATAAAAATATTATATGCAGATGGTTTTTACCCGAGTGTGTGGGGTCAAAAACGCAATTCAATGTACATTTTGTACAGGTGGTTTATCGCATATTATATTCATATATGCTTAAAAGAATGCTTTTCAGGGACATCGACACTTTATATAAATATGCGAAAATATAATTCATATACAACTATTATTTTGTACACTTCCACAATTATATACAGAATTTATATATCTTTCAAATTTATTATATAAATTTTAATTACATAATGACGCAAATAACCTTCAACACATACAAACATAAATAATAATTAATGCTAAAAATATTGCAATTTAACAGAAAAAAACACTAATAATTTTTACCATTCAAAATATTTATATAAATGATGTGTAATTAACGAAATTATAGAAATAGACTTGAGAATAAAAATCTCCAAAAAGGAGGTGTCGCTTCTTCGCTTCATCATTATTATATTAGACAGAAGGAACCCTGTGCATAATATGCACAGAATCAATTATACTGGGATAAATTTTAAAATATATTTTTTTATATCAAAAGTTTGCGCAAAATATAAGATTTTGATCAATCAAAATTAATTCGATCAATAAAATACATTTTACGATCGAATCAAAATTTAATATAATCAAAATCTGAATCAAAAAAATTGTTTTGATTCACTCAGTTGTGATTCGATCAAAAACATGTTTTATTTTTATTCGATCAGATTTTGATTCTATCAAATTTTGATTCGATTTCGATCAAAACCAATTTGATTTGACTTTTGAGCGTTGATCGATTATCTGATTTTTAGCAAATACAAATAGAGTTTCTACAAAAAGTAAGATAATGTCAATTTTAATCAAATCAACAATTTTATTTATTCTGATCAAATCAAAATTTAAAAATTTTTGATCAAATCACAATTATTTTTTTGATCGAATCAAAAAATAAATCAAATTCCGGTCGAATCAAAATCAGAAAACTGTTGATCGAATCAAAAAAATTGTTTTGATTCGCAAAGTTTTGTGATTCGATCAAAAACATGTTTTATTTTTATTTGATCAGAATTTGATTCTATTAAATTTTGATTCGATCAAAAATCAACTTGATTTTAGCCTATAGATCGATTATCTGGTTTTTAGCAAGTCTGGTACAAATAGAGTTGGCTCATAAAGTAAGACTATTTTAAACCGTCGCATTACACAGTAATAAATTAAATTAAAAATTAAGTCATCTTTTCAGAGACTTTTTTTTATAATAAAATGTGATACTGAATTGTTCCTGTTCCTATATCAAAAATATTATAACACTGTTTCGGACCAATACGTCCACATCTTCAGCGTGGCTGAAGAACACCACTGACAGTTAAAGAAATCAAATTATAAAATATCCTGACATAGTGTGTCTTATGAAAATAAATATTATTTAATGACAAACCTTGCCTTTTATATTCTTTTAAATTAATCAATGAGGGGTCTAATCTGCTAGAAATATATTCGAAATATTTCGCATAGAACTCTATAATTATTTCCATTTATTATTATTATTTCTTTGATTTCAAATGAATAAATACAAAAAGAAAAAATTATGATTATTTTCGGTTAATTTTGATAGTGTGTTTTTAAACATTTTTATATATTTTTAACCAGAAATTAGTAAAATGATTAATGGATCTTTTTAACAACAATATAACTATAAGAGAATTGAATGTTGCGATGCATGAATGAAGAATAAATTAATCTATAAAAGAATTTGTTGTGTAAAAAGATATAATATGAAGACAAACAAAAAAGCGATGTTTCATTGTCTAATTTTTTTATTTTATACAATTTTTTTTTATTTTAAATTTTTCGTAAACTTTTAAGCAGGTTCTATGCGCGCAGACAATCGATTAGTTCTACAAATTTTTTGGATAATAAATTATATAAAACAGATTTTAATTAGGTAAATGCATATACGTAGAGAAGATCCTGAGGGTTCATTTGGACCTATAATTATAATTTGTAAATTTTATTTTATTTATAACATTCAAATTAAATCATTTGCGAGAAGTCTAAAATTTGATAGAATTTTAGGAACCAGTCTTTACATGAGAATTATTCTATATATGAAATAGTATTCAGATTAAGTAACAAGAACCAAATTTAAACGAACATATTTCTAAGTAAATTGTACTCGATAGGGTTAAATAAATTTACTCTAAATTAATAATATTGTTTACACCAAAGCACTCCAAAACTCTTCAGAACTAAAATGTATCTAATATATACAAGTAATTGTCTAACCGCAAATCTTGAGTGCCTATAAAAATAAACTTTACATAATTTTTATTAGCCAAAATTTGCCCATTCAATTGAAAGTGAATAAAATATGTTTGTAATATGCAAAATGTCACTTTTAATAATTTTTATAAATTGAATATAATATTTTTGTTGCGATGAAAAATTTCGATGACACCACGTTTATAAAAATGTATGTTCATATTATAATACATTATACCGTAGCGTTTCTCAACCTTTTTGTCGCGACGCTACTATAAAATCGTATTTATGGCCCACTCAAATATCTCAGTACGATTAAAAGACATTTTTTAAACAATATTTGGTATTCTCATTATTTTAAATTTCCATCTGACCTCCCATCGGAAGTTCTTTATCGAGATATGGAATCTTTTTAAAAATTCTTTCAAAGGGCATTAGTTTATATTCAAATCTTGAATATGTTAGATGATCGAGCATAACGTTCCTTTAATTTTTTTTAGAAATTCAAAAAGCCAGGGCAGAATCAAGTATTTCTTCATTTTTTATCAAATATCGAGTTCTCCCGAAAGATGTTTCAATCAATAGACATTTTAAACTTCCATCTGGCCTTCAAATTCCTTCAAAAGGCAATATTTTATATTAACATCAAGAAAATTTAAGATGATCGACAACAACCTGTTTTTTTTTTTTAATTCAAAAAGCCAGGGTAGCATCAAGAATGTCTTTCTCCTTATTTCCAATTCAAATATCGATTTCTCAGAAGAATCCTAACATAAAATTTTCCAAATATTTCGGCTAAAAAAGCCATTTGGCGCTTAAACACTTCCTAATCCTAACTAACCGAATAATAAAAACAAATATTTTTTGTGGTCATATTTTATCGACCATTTTCTTTATTTCTGGAGGCTCTCGACCAAAAAAAATGTATTGTTTTTGAAAACGCGAGACTTCTTATTTGAGAAACGCTGGATATATGCTATATAATGCTGTATATTTACATATTCTATGTATATAAGTCATAAGATATATAAACATACATAGCACAGAATTTCAACTCGCTAGAATTTTATACGAAAAAAAAACAACATTTTAACGATATGGTTTAAAATTTTGCATACAACAAGAAAAAAACGACGTTTTTATTATTTTATATATTTTGCATGTGTCCGGCGCGCGATTTTTATAAATTTTTTTTTGCCGAAGAGTCAACGCGACGCGAAAAACAAGTTTTGGCCCTCTTATAATATATTACATACACCATTTTTTTAATATTCTTTCTTTGCAACAATTTAAATGTATCCATAAAACTATATAGAATATACATATAACTTTTATATGCAAAATCTAATAATATTATATTGTATAGAATGGAAACACGAAAAAAATATAAATTTAATAAAAGCAGATATACCAAAAATTTTTATGTATTTAAGCTATTTACCACATGCGAATATTGTATAATTTTTATAATATATATTATGTATAGTATATAATATGCAATATGTATAGACACGAAGCGTAAAAATTTCCATAAGGGATGCATAAAATATATAGAGATTTATCAACCAACAAAATTACGTTGTTGTGATTAAATTTTATTCATCAAAATATGTTCTTCCTATAATTCTAAAAAAAATAAAGAAACAGAATAATTGGGTCAAGAGGCCTGTAGAATATTATATACTTGACAATTCGATCGAAGCGCCACCTTGTAGATTTTTATGAACTAACTTTTCATACAAAACTAAATTTACTATGAAAGTGACATTTTGATAAAATTTCAGAAATTTTTATAATTATTAAGTTTAATCAATTATTATTATTAATAAATTTTGAGAAAAAATTAATTAGCTATAGATATTTTCGAAGATATTTTATCAGATTTGAAATACTTTTAATGGTTTTACATAAGTTTTAATAAAAATTAGGACAATTTTGATGAAATTTCAGCAAATTTAGATGATAATATGGTGATCGGACATAACACACAAAGACATAACGCTCAAATGCTTTACCAAGCTTAAACCACTAAAAAAAGATAAAATTTCCCTTCTAAAAATGTTAAACAAAGCGATGGTTT
>JANSTW010049291.1:0-12877 GCA_027564275.1 Diadocidia ferruginosa
TGATTTTGTTACTTTAATTTTTTATTGCATTTTTTGAAATCTTGAAAAGGAAAACCTTTTAAATTATGTTTTTCAATTTGACAATTAAAAATAGTTTGTATGAATACAATAGGATGGAGTGAAAATTATTATTTTGTATTTCAATGAAGGTATCAATAAATCTTTCGATTGTTTGTGTTTTTTTTCAACAATCAAATCAACTTAGTTATGCAGTCTTCGTTCTTAAGCGTTTTTTTTTACTACATATTACTAATTTCAACGTAACGTCAAAATTAGGTTTCAAAAACCCAAGGGCCAAGACATATATCAACGTTTATTTCAAATTAAGATTAGAACCTCTCTTAGTATAAACACATTTTCCAATTATACGAAAATAAATGTAAAAAACGTATTATTTGTCAACAACTCTGCCATATTTACAACCATATAGAATTTGTGTTATTTTAACTACAATAGAATCTACCGATAAAAAATATCTAATTATAAACAACCAGCTATAAATCATTTCGTACAACTTTTATGCAAATTAAGAACAATGGAAATTTTAAATTAAATAAAACAAAATATTACAACAAATAATTATTCTAAACGAAAAAAATAAACACAAGAAAAAATTAATTGAAAAATCACTTAAAAATCTTAATATACTCATCGTACATCACACACAAAATTTCTTTACACATCAATACATCATTATCATCATCATCATTATAATTTGCGAGTCTTTATCGTAGTATTAGTTTAATTGCGAGTGGTCAACAGTGTCAATGTTTTTGATTGGTTGGAATCACTCAATACAAAAATTCAATTTGGTTGTTGTTTTTGTTGGAAATATTTTATATACAAATTGTTGTTGTAAATTGGAGTGTTATCCATATCTCCACTGATGACGGGTTAGCCTAGAAATAGTGCAACTATTGTCGGTATAGAAGTAAAGACACTTTTTTGAAATGGTTCTGGCGAAAGCTAGAGCCTATAATATTACAAAAGTATTCTCTTTTCGTTGACCGAATAGCCTGTTCCTAAATTTTAAATTTATTAACATCAACGGTCGAAAAAAGTAAATATTGTTGTAAATTTCGAGTTGTTCGCTCGCAATCGAAACAAACTAACACTACCATAAAGGCTCGCTAATTATCATCATATTAAATATTTTGAACTTGCTACTACAATATCATTACTTTGTTTAGCTAATATAATTGAAAGATATTTAATTATAAAAAAAATATTCATATTTCCAATAATAATTTATAAATTAAGTTTGTGTTTAAAAAAATAAATCTCAGCGTTTTCTATTAAAACGTGTACCAGCAAAAAAAATTATACAATTAAAAAAAAACAATATTTTAGTTTGTTCCTTCTCTTTAACGACGTTTACTATAGAAATGTATATAGATATACGTAGAGCAATTTATATCTTTTACTACTTTCTAGCTTTATATTAATATATATATATTTACACATGCCATTAAGTTATAAATTAAAAACGAACTAAACAATTATGTTTTATATAGCTTTAAAAATAATTAATAAAATGTTTAACACTGTTTTACTGTAGGTGTTTAGTGTGTGTATTTATAGTTAGTTATCCAAATTAAAAGACGTAAAATTTCATCGTTGTTTAGATATTAGTTATTGTTTACTACATGGAAAGTCGACTTGATGAAATTTTTTCCTCCATAATCCAATTATTTCTATGTTATAGAGAACCGGCTGGAAAACTCGTAGAACTATTACTATGGGCTAAGCTAATCATTGAACCAGACAGACTACCATCTTCATCGGGATAGGGTTCCTTTGATGCTTCGGCCAATGCAATTGGACTGAAAACAAAAAAATAATCTTTAAAATTTGAACAATATATATATAATTTTGGATAATAAGTTATTCTTGCAATATAGAAAATTTTGAACAAAAAGTTAATACAGTATTTATATTAAAAAAAAAACTAAAAACTAGAAAAAAAAACTCATTTAACATAAAAGCATTTATGAACAATTTAAAAGACTAGTTTTATAATCAGATAAATTGTCTGCATGGCTCAACTTAAAAACATATCTTATACAAGAATTAAAAAAAAACATTTAATTTGCTTAAATTAGACGAGTTCAAAGACGAAAAAACAACATCACAGTATAAAAATGTGGTAACATAAAGGCTTTGAATAGTTTCAGTCTTGTTTTAAATGGTGTAAATTACGCAAATTTCCAAAGTTTTTTCAACATTCCATATTAATTATTACTGCATTGCGAAATATTAGAAATATGAAAACTCCCACTTTTGATTGATAGCTAATTATTTGTTTGTTGAGATAAACAGCAGGAATAGAATCGATTGGAATTTTTCTATTGTGAATAATATTAGCTTGAGACTTCGTTGCATTTAGCAACATACCATTTTTGCTGGCCCAAAAAGAGACAGCATCTAAATCATCATTCATTTTTGGGACACAAAATAAAAGATCTTTTGGCTAACAGTGCATTTCAAGCTGTAAAACATCAGCGTACATATGAAAACTCGCGTCTGACAAACATGTAAGATCATTTATAAACATGCAAAACAGCAGAGGTCCTAAAATAGATCCCTGAGGAACACCACAAATCACTAGTAACAAATCAAAAATTTTATCACAGATGGATACAAATTGCGATCGATTTGACAGATAGATATTTATAGGATAAACGGCACTGGTAGAGAAGTTTAAAAAATTACTTAATTTATCACAGATAATTTGATGGTTAATTGTATCGAACGCTTTAGAGAAATCCAACAATAACAATTAGGAACACATTTTTTTATTTATATTATTACTTAAATCCTCACATATATTAAAGAGTGCGGTTTCAATATCATTATTGAAATCACTTGATTATACTCATGGTGTAATCAAGTCCTGTATACAACGCAGTATTGGGTGACGGTTGAAAGCCTTACTGAAATTTATATAATAACTTGTGTGCATTTAAAAATTCAAAAATTTGCTCTTTTATTATTATTTCAGCGACTTTAAATCAGAGTATAATAATAATCAGTATTAGCTTTTTAAAATTTGACATACGATTTTGTTTTCATAATTTGAATGACCTTGATTTCATTGTAGAGGCTAAATTCTGTTTGAGAAGATGGTCGACAATATTTTTAGTTCATTGTAGAGGCAGAATTCTGTATGAAAATATGTCCGAAAATTTGGCAATAAATTTTTCGATTTGTATAGATTAGATTTTGCTTATAGCATATAAGCTGGGAAGAATGCTTATCGGTCTGAAATCGTTTAGAGATGGATTTTAAATTTTTGGAATTGGTATTACCTTCGCTATTTTCCATGTATTATTAAAATATAAGTTAAATGCGGTAAGATTACTGTAATGGTCTTTTTTATAAATTTTAAAGAGATGAATTAGATTATAGAATTAGACTTAATTTGGTTTGTGGCATTTAATACATCTATACTATGAATATTGTGAAAGTAGAAGCCATTTTATTACGTTGGACACGTGATCACCACATCCTTACACTGTGTATTAACGTCAAATTTACGGATACCAGTAATTATTTAAAGGCTTTTAATAAACTCAATATTTATTTTACATTACGAAGGCAAGACTTAGATGACATAGAATATTTGTCACTTAGTGCGATGTACATAATTTGATATTTTGTTTTTGTTAAGCGGCCGTTTTTTATGATAGGACTTTGTTGATTTTTGGTCGAGATCCTGCAAAAAACCACAAAATCCTAATATTTGATGTTTAACAGGTCTCAACACCTGTATTTATAAAATATTTAAAAAAAAATTGTCGTTTCGGAGAAATTGTGGACATATCTCGTTTAATGTCAAATGTTAACCTACCTAAAACCTTTCTTTTGTGACTCTTCATCGAATGCATCGATTTCCCGTTCATGTTTTTCACGAAGTAGCCGTTGTCGCTCTATCCTTTCGTTATTGAATTGTTGTAGTTCAGCTTCCATCTATAAAAAAAAGTTTTTTTTTAAATAAATTAGAATATTCAATTCAAAATAAAAAATGTGAACTACATACTTTGCTCTCAAGTAATGCTCGACGAACGCTAACCCGATCCTCCAATTCTTTACGTTCGCGATCCCGTTGCGCCTGTGCTTGCATACGATTTTTATTTTGATAAGCTGTTAATATTTCCAATTCGTATGAGAGTCGATCTTTTAATTGTTGACATTCAATTTCCTGGCTTTCGTCTAACTTAAGACTTTGCTTCTGTAGCATATCGGCAATGCTTTGTTCATACTAGAAAATATATTAAAATTAATAATAAATAATTAATAATTTTAAATGTTAAGCTTAATATTTATAGTTTAGTGTTTAATATGTTGTGGGCAATAAATTCACTACAGTGGCCTTTTATTAAAAATGTTAAAAGTGCAGATGACAAACACGCAAGTGTGAATAGCTTTTCAATCATACTTGTAATTTTTTGTAGTAAAAAATCCAGAATAATTATTTTTTCATATTTTACCTGATCTCCTAATAACGTCAATTTCCGATGTTGATCGTCCTTTAATTTCTTTATCACAGCTTTTTGTTCCTCTTTCGGCGTTATTTGCAATGTTTGTGCCTTCAGAGCCTTATATTGCCTAGTTTGCGTCTTACACGTTTCGCGAAATTGTTTGCGTATTTGAAATTCTTTTTGCTGTGAAAATTAAAAAAAACATTTAAATTTGAATTTGAAGTTACTAAACATCATTATAAAATACCTTTAAACTTTTTGGTTGTTGTTTTAATTCCAGTGCATGTTTACTAGTTAGACTTTTCTCCTCACGGTTCATGTAGTCCTTCTGGTTTTGTAATTCTGTGTCATGTTGTTTGGTAATTTGTTCTTGTCGTAAATTATGAACACCTTTCTGCTGTCGATACTCCAACTCTTGGGTTTTCTCATGATGTTTCAATAGCATACTGTGGGCTTGTTCCAGTTGTTGTTGTTTTTTACTCAATTCCTGCAAATTGAAAATAGTAAAGAAATTATAATGATAAATCTTTGAAAATTAGCAGAAATTAAACAAATCATCGCATAGTTTTAAAACTCTAATGGAATCTGCAATATAGCGAATACGTTCTATATAGGACCCCTCCCCTCTATCCTGTAAAGGGTCATTTCCGACAAAAAAATTATACTACGACTATTGGGGGAATTTTCTTTAAAGTTTTTATGCAAAAGTTTTAAAATGCAATATTTTGATTCCACATCTATACAGAATGGAAGAATAGGCAAATTAAATTTTTTTGTAGTGTGAACATAAAAGGGATCACCCTCTCTTACAAAATGGGAGGGGCTTAACTTTTGTATGAAAAATATTGAAATATAAATATTTATAGGGGTTGTGTATATTTAAATGAAAGGTCTTGACAAGAGCTACAATTTTAGTTTTAAGAATTGTACTCCATCGTCGTCCTATTAGTCTCTAGGATGGTTTAAAGGATTTCTTAGAAGGAACATTTTATTTGCCTGTCTGCGAACAGAAGGGAGAACGATAGACTAAAAACCTTAGAACTAAAATTGTGGCTCTTGTCCAAACCTTTCATTTGAATACACACAACCCATATAAAAATGTATTTTTAATATTTTTCATGCAAACGATAAGCCCTCCCATTTTGAAATGAAGGGGTTACCCCCCATAAGTTTACACCACAAATTTTAATGTGCCCACTCTTACATTCTGTATAGGTGTGACATCATAAAATTGCATTTTAAAACTTTTGCACACAAACTTTAACCTCCCCCCTGCCGAAAGGGGGGTTTCCCCCAAAAGTCGTAGCATAATTTTTTGGTCGGGGTCGAAAAAATTCGAAATTTTAAACAAAATAGTGCGGAAAAGTTGTGTATTAAAAAAATATATTTCTTCATATTTTTTAATTTTTTTAATTTGTCTAGATGTCGCGCCTGTGAGTTGAAATCCTGAGATCTCTATGGGAGGGTCCAAAATGAAAGTTTGAATTTTTAGACGCTTTAAATTTAGATTATAGCTATAGACTTAAATTGCGAAAAAGAATTTATATCTAGGTGCTTACATCACGTAAAAGTTGATTTTCATTCTCGTGTAATGTAAGAATTTTCCTCTTCTTAAACTTTCGCATTTCCAATTCTATGTACATTTTCTGGACACGCAACAAACGTTGTTCTTCTTGTGCTTCGGCCTGCTTCAAGTTATCCTTTTGTGACTGTAACGTTGCGTCACGTTGTCGTTTTGGCGTTGAATCGTCCATAGACAATTCACGCTTCCAGCGCTCCTTGTTGGCCTTGTATTCTTTCTTTCGATGTGAATCGAAGGCTTTCTTATCATTTTCCTGTTTCACAGAAATCTCTTTAAATAATTTCTTTTCGGCCGTATTGTTTTGTTTGATGCGACTTTCGATTTGCTGTTGATGCTTAGCCGACAAACGTTCAATGTCTCTGGTAAAATTGTGCAAAAGCATATCGTATTCCTTGTCCAATGTAGTTTTATGATTTTCCATTTCCACCTTACACTTTTCCTCCAACTTAACCAATGCCGACTGATGTTCACGACGCATTCGTTTGTAGCCGGACATTTGTTCGTGCATCTCCTCTTGCATATGTTCCTTTTGTTGTTTTGTTACAATGCTTGTAGTACGTATTGTTGCAAAATTATTTGCACCATGTTCGGAAACAGCATTGGCCATTGCCTGCGATGCATTATGATTGTGATAGTATGGAGCATTCATACTGCCCGGTGATTGACCGCCACCAATGCCACCGATACTGTTGTTGCTGCCACCTACATTTAATCCTCCTTGTTGTTGTTGCTGTAATGGCATTTGGCTTGAGGATGCAGATGGTACGAGACCAGCCGATAACGGTGATGATATCGATGTATTTGAATTTTGAAGCATTGGTCCACCATGATGATTGTTCAGATGCATCAGTGGGGGCGGAAGTATTGGGTTTCGTATACGCGGTGCACTTCTTGGTATTGCACCGCCTGGATGCTGCATCTGTTGTTGTTGCTGCTGTTGCTGTTGATGGTGTTGATTTAATTGTGGCGGAATAGAATTGCTTGATGAACTTTGACTACTATTGGCCAATATACCAACCGATTGCAATGAATGTTCTGAATTAATACTATTACTTTTACTGCTATCGCCGCCCGTATGATCGTCTGGCGTATCTTCCGAGTCGCCAACAGCACTTTCAGTCTCACACGAATCGACCATTAGAATTTTCTTCATTTTACGATAATTTAGTTTGTCCAATTCACGTACAGCTGTTTTAGTTCTAAGGAATAAAAAAGGCATTAGTGAAAGATCATCGTCATATTGTCAAAATAGTGTAAGCGCCAAAATATTATATGGCTCCAACTATTCGCCTGAGCCTGTGGCCCTAACTTACGTCAGAGCCTTCAAAAATATGATGTTTTTTACTCATGTATAGAATTAAACTATTTCTAGGCTAATCCTTTATCAGTAGAGTTGATAACACCCTCCAGATAGTGCTAAATAGGCATTCATCCAAAATGATGAAGGATTAGCCTAGAAATAGTGCAATTCTTGTCGGTACATGAGTAAAAAATATCATATTTATAAAAGCTCCGGCGTAAGCTAGAGGCAAAGGCTCAGGTGAATAGCTGTTCCTCAATTTTAAATTAAATATAAATATTGAACAGTTGGCGCTTACATTACTTTGACCTGAAAGTCAAACAAACCTTATAATTAATTCTATTAAAACATTAGAAGAGCGTTGTCTTGTTACTAAGAAATGTGTTAACAATTTCGACGAAGTTGGTCGATCGATGGGCGACTTTTTCAAACATGCCTCGACGAAATTTCGAAAAACATCTGACCATTCGGCCGACTGAAGAGTGGGTGCATCATTCTGGGCAATGTGATACAATGCTGACATTGCGTTCATATTAAAATAGGGTGGTTTACGTTCGGCCAATTCAATGCATGTAATGCCCAACGACCATACATCGACTTTGCCATCGTACTGTCCCTCGTCCATGGCTAAAATTACTTCGGGTGCCATCCAATATGGTGTGCCGACAAAACTGTTTGCTGGACATTTAATTGCCGCACTGCCAAAATCGGCTAACTTAACGATACCTTGTTCGGTTAATAAAATATTTCCGGCTTTTATGTCGCGATGTATACGGCCAAGACCGTGCAAGTAGCTCAGCCCCTTTAGCACACCGTCACAAATGGCCGAAATTTCCTCCTCTCGCAAAGGGCGCTTGTGCACTTCAATTATATCGGACGCAGAACCCACACAATATTCCATCACCAACCAGGCGGTATTCTCTAGCAAATAGCATCCCTTGTACTCGATCGTATGCGGATGTTTTAATTGACGCAAGAAACGAATTTCCTTTAAAATGTCTAACCATTTTTCCATACTCTGTTTACCAACGTATGACATCTTTTTGATGGCCACAATTTGTTTGGTAAGATTACACCGCGCATAGTAGACAGCACCGAACGATCCATGACCGATTTCACGTAAATCTTCGAATATTTTTTCCGGATTATGTTTGTTGAATAGGTCCGCTATTTCGGGATCCTTCAAACTGCCCACACGTGCTGACGGCATTTTGATGTTTGCAATCGTTTTTTACGTCTTCTTAAATAATTAAAATTTATAATTAAGCTAGTTAGTCTCCTCTATAAACTGTTTTGCTTGTTATTCTTTCTTCTATTTTCTTTTTGTCGAATAAATTACTCCTTATACACAATAAAACCATTAAATTGTGTATTTATTGAAATGGCTAAGACATCATTCTCTTGGTGTGGTGATAGTTCTGGAAATTTTGAAGGAGGCCAAGCTAACAAATCCTGTAAATATAAAAGTAAATTGGTCACATTATTATACTGAATAATTTTAAAACGCGATATTATTTATTTTGTAACGTCTCGTTATATATTTTAATAACTTCCTAAGCTTAATCGTCTATTTAGAGCCGAAAATCACCAACTCTGAAATCTGAAAAAGGAGTTTCAGGAAATATTTTAACCAATTTTTGATTTTTCGATAATTTTTTTAAGGTTCTAGTGTATTACTTTAACCACTAGAAAGAATTGTTTACCATGATTTCCGAAATGATTTTCGTGATTTCCGAAATTATTCGTCCTACGATTTCTCCCTCGATACGAAGTACTGGGTCAAGGATGTGGAAAACACGGAAATATTTGTTAAAAATCACTGAAATCGAATTTTTGATTTTTTTTAAAGGCGACGACGATTTTCTTCTTTGTTTGCACAAATCTAACTAAGCTTCAAATACTCGTTTAGATTATTAACCAACTAACCTATCAATGTGTAAATTTAAATTATTTTGAAAATCAAAGAAATCTGAAAGAATTTCGTTCCATTATTTTTGATTTCCCAAATTATTTGCAAGATGATTGATTTCCGTAAGTGGTTTCCCCGAGGGGTACTCACATGTGGAAGTCCTGGAACAACCTCGATGGAAGTCATGGAAGTCATATGAAAGTCATGGAAGTCATATGGATCTCATATGGAAGTCAGATGGAAGTCATAATATGGAAGTTATGGAAGTCACATGGAAGCCATAGAAGTCATATGGAAGTCAGATGGAAGTCATAATATGGAAGTCATGGAAGACATATGGAAGTCATGGAAGTCATAGAAGCCATATGGAAGTCAGATGGAAGTCATGGAAGTCATGTGGAAGTCACATAAAAGTCATGGAAGTCATGTGGAAGTCATATGGAAGTCATGAAAGTCATGGAACTCATATGGAAGTCAGATGGAAGTCATGGAACTCATATGGAAGTCATGTGGAAGCCACATGAAAGTCATGGAAGTCACATGAAAGTCACATGGAAGTCATATGGAAGTCATGAAAGTCATATGGAAGTCATTTCAATATTAAAGTCTGTGGGACAAATATTTTTCAAGTGATTACCTCCTCGTGTTTGCCCCTCAGCAATGACGGAAAAATTTGTGAAATCACGGTAATCAGAAATCGGGACAGCATTTTTTAGTGGTTTCACAAGATTTTCAGACATAATAAATTGTGACGATACCATACACGATTAAAGAGTTTTCGTTAAAATGTAGAGTTAATGACTTTTGGCTCTTTAACGACGATATGTATGTACAAAGTGTGATATATTTTAAATTAACCCAAGTGAATTGTTGATCAAAAAATATTAATTATTTTTCTTAACGAGAAAGGCTACATATTTTTTTCCCCAATTTGTAATATCAACTTTTCGAGAAAAAAATGCTTAATCCAATTAGACCATGACACATCCCTTCATATTCTATATAGATACAATATAAATTTTATTTATAAAAATGATTTTAAAAAATTAAAAAAAAAATGTCACAATGAATCATATTCATCCAGCTAAAATTGTATTACCTTCAGCTAAAAATTAAATTTATGCCTTTTAACATTTTCAACTCTTGCAAAAAAAAGAAACGATAGATTTTCTTAAAAGTAAAACTACATCATCAATTATATCGTTCATGTTATAATTTCATTATTATTAAACATGTACAACATTGAGTTGTTATTTTTATCGCTAAAGTGTATTGTAACAACACATCAGCTGTTGTACATAAGTTAAGAAGAAAATTAGAGCAGCGTTTCTACACCTATTATTTTTTGGTCTCGCGAACCCATTTTCCAATTATATTTATTTCATTTAGCTTCGTTCAATAGATAAAAATTATCAATAAATTTGCGATGTTTGTTGTGTTCCCGCCAAATAGCTACTGCAATTTAGGCAAAAATTGCACGAACCTAAAATCACGGAAATTTGAAATTATTTTAAAACTCAAAAAAATTATTTTGGAAATAACGGAAATCATTTCGGCGGTCAGAAATTATTTCGAAATTCCCGGAAACTGTTTCGGATATCATGGAAATTATCTCGGCAATAACTAAAACCATTTCGGAAGTCTGAAATTATTTCGAAAATTACGGAAACTATTTCGGAAATCATGGAAATTATCTCGAAAATAACTGAAATCATTTCGAAAATCAGAAATTATTTCAAAACTCAGAAGTCATTTTGAAAATCAGAAATCACGAACATTATTTCGGAGGAAAGAAATAATTTCGAAACTCACAAATCACGGAAATTATCTAGGAAATAACTGAAACCGTTTCGATGGTCAGAAGTTTTGTTTGGAGAATCACAAATCACGCAAATTAGCTCGAAAATAACTGAAATAATTTCGGAGGTCGGAAATTATTTCTAAAATAACGGAAACTTACGGAAATCATGAAAATTATCACGGAGGTCATTAAATTTCCATGATTTTCGAAATAATTTCTGACCTCCGAATTCTGATTTCAGAAAATGAATTCTGATTTTAGAAAATTATTTCTGATTTTTAAAATGATTTCTGATTTCCGGAAATGATTCATTTCTGATTTCCGAAAATAATGTCTGGTTTGGATTTCCGAAATGATTTCCGTAAGTGGTTTCCCCCTCGGTTAGGTCGAGGGGAACCATGGGACCAATAATGTCGAAAATCATGGAAATCATTTCGAAAATCAGAAATCATGGTACACCATTTTTTCTAATGGTTTCCCTCTTCCTCTAGGCAGAAAGGGAAATACATTTTTTTTAAATGGCTGAAAAATTAAAAAAAAAATCTTTTGAAACCCAAGAACAAATATTTTGAAAAACGCGTATGATAGTTTCGCGACCCACAATCTTAGAACCGCCGCCTTATTAGAGAAACAATGGAAATTGAAAAAAATCATTTTTGATAAAGAATATATTAGTTAATATTATAGAAAAAAAACTAGATACAACAAAGAGATTGTTGTTTATTTTGTGCTTTTAATTACGCGATTGATTAAAATCTTTTTCATTATAATATTTGTGTGTATCATGATGCATCAAAAACGAAATTATTATCTATATTTTTTTCGAATGTTATCGAAAGTTATCAATATTGTGTAAAAAAATACATACACGACGAATTGAGTAGAACTACCTACCTATATGGAGTAAACATAATATATAATTGACATGATTTACCCTATAGCTGCTGCTATACATTGTTATATTGACTTGACTGATTTTGGTGTAATTTTTGGTTTGGTTTATAAAATATATCGGTCGAATGATGAGATTTTTTTTATCAAATTTATTGATTTTTTTTTTATTATACAATTAATAAATTCTCTGTAGCTTGTGTACCTACAGTAAAATATTTGTATTTTTTTTATAAAATTTTTTGCACTTGCAGAAAATTTCGAGAGGGAAATCACTTACGGAAAACATGATAAGGGGGCGGAAATCAGAAATCATTTCGGTAATCAGAAATCATTTCGGAAATCACGGAAGACACGAAAATCATGTTCGGAAATCATAGAATTCATTTTCGTAAATCAGAAATAATTTTAAGAAATCAGAAATCATTTTCGGAAATCAGAAATTATTTTCGGAAATCGAAAATCTGAAATCATTTCCGGAAATCAGAAATCATTTTTGCAAATCACGGAAATCAGAGATCATTTTCGGATTCAAAAATCAGAAATCATTTTCAGAAATCACGGAAGTTATTTATTTCGGAAAACAGAGATCATTTTCGGATTCAGAAATCATTTTCGAAAATCAGAAATCACGGAAATTATTTCGGATATCACGGAAATCATTTCGGTAATCAGAAATCATTTTCGAAAATCAGAAATCATTTCGGAAATCAGAAATCATTTTTGGAAATCAGAAATCATTTTCGGATATCACGGAAATCAGAAATAATTTTTGGAAAGGATTTCGATTTTTTGAAATGATTTGCATAAGGTTGTTCCATGATTTCCAATAGTGCTTAACCCGAGGGGTTAACCACTATGAAAAATTGTGTCCCACTGATTTCCAAATTTCAATGATTTCCAAAATGATTTC
>JANSTW010049302.1:0-12870 GCA_027564275.1 Diadocidia ferruginosa
CTGAAATGGTTGTAGAAAATGGTGTGAACACTGATTTTAGATGATTTGCAAATACAAGTGCTTTCTCCTTTGCATTTATGGCCCAACTACCATCACTTTTTTGAACTGGGGGAACATTCTGTTGAGGTTGCTTTAGTTTCTTTGTTGCTTTCCATAGTGAATATTCCGTTGTGTCCGTTGGTGAGAGGCCTTATAGGTAGTTTTGAATGGATTTATTTTTAAGCCCTTCTAACAAGACTTTTATTTCCTTAGTTGCTTTATTAAATTTTTGTTTATCTTCAGGTGATCTTGTTATTTGCCAACGTTTTCTTAATTTGCGTTTTTCGAAAATCTTAAGTCGATATTGATTGATGATACTGATTGGACAGTTTTACTATTAATAGCCGATTCTGTATTTTCCGGTGTTGCTTCCCATGCTGCTTTTTAAATAGTTTTGCAAAATTGTTGTAACGAATGGTCAAGTTCCTCAGGATTTTTTAAGAAACGTTACATGATACAGTTTTATTAAGAATTGTTATAAATTCCACCCAATTCGTCTTTTTATGTGTTCAAGAGGTTGTGAGTTTGAGACTCGGGCTGGCCGAATTTTCCATAACACAGGTGTTTATTAAAAAACGCAATTGCAGTGGTTCGGAAGTCACTTAAAGCCGTTGCTTTGGAGTAAAGGACATACGATGAAGATATTCTGTGTTTATTTTATTTAAATTTGAATTGTTTACATAAAAGAAAATCTTATCTTTAATATTGGTTTGATGATAGCCCAAATATATATTGTGAATTGTCTATCATGTTATATACTCTCAAACATCAAAACCTATTTACTGATAACACAATCCATATTCTGTAAAATGTAAAGAGCTTTATTATTTGCTGTATATAATTTTTTATTGGCTATATAGTAACTGATTTATTTTTGGCTAAATTACTTTGACCTTTATGTTATATGCGTATGTATAAAATGTATTAAGTAGTTTATCACGATTTAAAAAAAAAAAATATTTTTGTTAAAAAATTCTAAATTTTTTTCGTAAATTTTCAAAACAAATAGGTTTATTTAATTATATTATTTGTGAAAAAGTGTGTTTAGTTTCACACTTGTCACTCGCAACAATATAAATATATTTTGCTTTTTGTTTTTGGTTCATCTGTTAAAACATTGTTATTTTGTTGCTCGTGTACAAATTTATAACCAAAATAAAATCATAATTCATAATGACATAATGTATGTACAATGTATATGATCCATATTACGTTTTTTATAATAAGAATTCAGATATTTCAGCTAGATCAGATATTTCGGCTAGTTCAGATATTTCAGCAAGTTCAGATGTTTCAGCTAGTTCGGCTATTTCAGCAAATTCAGATATCTCAGCTAATTACGATATTTCAGCTATTTCATATATTTATGCTAGTTCAGATATGTTAAATATTTCACCTATTTCAGATATTTTAGGTAGTTAAAATATTTCTGCTAGTTCAGATATTTCAAATATTTCAGCTAGTTCAGATATTTCAGCTAGTTCAGATATTTCAGCTAGTTCACATATTTCAGCTAGTTCACATATTTCAGCTAGTTCAGATATTTCAGCTAGTTCAGATATTTCAGCAAGCTCAGATATTTCATCTATTTCAGCTTTTTTAGATATTTCAGCTATTTCAGCAAGTTCCGATATTTTAGCTAATTCAGATATTTTAGCTAGTTCAGATATTTCAGCTAGTTCAGATATTTCAGGTAATTACGATATATCAGCTATTTCATATATTTCAGCTATTTCATATATTTCTACTAGTTCAGATGTTTCACATATTTCAGCTAGTTCAGATATTTGAGCTAGTTTAGATATTTCAGATAGTTCAGATATTTCAACTTAATCAGATATTTCAGCTAGTTCAGATATTTTACTTGTTTGTGTTTTGTTTTTGTTTTTTGTTATTCGTAATATATGAGTGGTCAGCCTGTATACATACTCATATCCCATATCATACATATGCAATTATTTGAAACAAGTCAATAGATTATATTATTATTGATAAAACATATTGTTGACTATATATCTATATGGATTAAATATAATTTAATTGTAAGAATCAAAATTTCTCAAAAAAAAGTATTATATACATAGATATACAAAGTTTACCACATGGCTGATGAAGTACAATAACAAATAGAATATCATATTTATTTTTTTATTTTTTATATGATTCACCATATAAAGTTAATTATTACCAAATAAGGTATACATTAGCAGTGTTTCATTAAGTAAATACCACGATATAGGAATATTATCATTCATCATAATTTGTAAAACTATCCATCGTAGACCTGTTCGTTTTTCGATTCAAACTTGCTGCGTTTTTCATACCAGTTTCATAAACGCTATATTAAAAAGCTGATATGTTGTAAATATGATAAACAGATTATGTTATCCTTTTTAAGTGGCTATATAAGTAAAATAAGTATATATCTACGAGCAAGTAATATATATGGAGAGAGCAATACAAAAATATTTGAAGCATTTTCATGCTTTTCTAAAATGGCCGAATAGAATAAAATACATTACAAATTGTAAACAAAAATCATACTTTGTGTAAATATTGCTTTTTTTAATGGAAAATGTATGGCAAATACTTTTCACTTCACCCCTCAAAAATACTAAAAAAAACTAATATTGCTTTTGTATTGCTCTCTCCATTTATATTACTTGCTCGTAGTTTTAGACTAACAAAATGTAAGAATCCATAAAACGATGTGTCGAAATCTAAAGTGTATAAGATTTATAAATCGCTGATAAGATGATATAATTTATTATTTGAACGAAAATATCTATGCATTATTTTATAAAGGATATATATTGTCACAGGATTTAAGGCCGGCAATTTAATTTTAATTCAGAGGTGAAGACAAATAAAGGACGATCGCAAACTAGGTATGCAATGATAGCAGATCTAAGAACTCTTCGAGTATATTATATATAGTAAATTGGAGAGCGTTGGTGGTGCAAAGGTCCACCTAGCCCGGTAAATCTACATAACACTCGGTTGTAGACCAGATAATTTAAAGCAAGGAAACACAATTTTTTTCGAATCGGGTAAAAATAGGCAAATTTATCGGAACATACAGAATACCTTTACCATATTTAATACTTTCTTACTAAATATACTACCATCGCAATTTACTAACAATGACGATTTTATCAAACACCTATTTTATAAAATTAATTATGTATATATTACTAAAAATAAAATATATAGGAGAGAGAAGCGACTATTTTTTAGACAGAATAAGGAAAAGATTTACAACATCTGGAAAGTTCAATATCATTTGACGATTTTTCGAACACATGCACTCATTTTTTTGATTTTGATTTAATAAACAAATAACTAATTTAACGTTGTACAAAGGTCTACACTTGAACAAACACGCCTAAAGTGGCATAAAAATTTCTTTAAAAGCCCGTTAATTTATTAAAAAACGATATAATTGAAAATTTTGTATATTCAAAAAGAAGTGGATTCATTATTTTTGACTAATAAAATTTTCGAAAGTACGCGTTAAAATAAATTTTGCGTTATGGATATATTGGCCAGTTTGCCGTGCGCTAGTTCTAGCGTTGGACCAGCCAATCAGTTGCTAGGACTTTTATTGCAAACAATTTTCGCTGATCAATGTGCCCTTTCACCGCCACAATTATGGCCGACAGATTATGCACCAACAGCATTAGCGAATGGTAACACTTAAAGAAAAATTCTTATGTTTAAGAAAATTAATTTTTATTTTCTAAATTATAGGACTGCCAGAGTTTGACTATATAGTAGTGGGAAGTGGAACGGCTGGATCGATTGTTGCAAGTAGGCTGAGTGAGGATCCTAGTGTGAATGTACTATTATTGGAAGCTGGTCCTGATCCACCGATGGAAAGTGAAGTAAGTATATTTACTTCTATAATTTGAACCTAATTTTCTTAATATATTTTAAATTGTATTTTTTTAGATTCCATACTTCCTTGTAAACTTATTTACATCACCATATGATTGGGAAGTGTATACACAACCTTCGAATGTGGCATCACTAGCTATGGCTAATGGTGCTTTTTGGCCCAGAGGTAAAATGTTGGGTGGTTGTCACAGTCACAATGCTATGTTGTATGTTCGTGGTGTGGACAGAGATTATAATATTTGGGCAGACTTTACCAAAAATCCTTTGTGGAGTTGGGATAGTGTGTTGCCATACTTTTTAAAATCTGAAAACAATGGAGATCCGACAATAGCAGCCGATACTAGATATCACGGTACAGGTGGTTTATTACATATAAATCATTATAACTTTACCGAACCAATTAAATACGCCTTGAGAGACTGTTATCAAGAGTCTGGCATTAGACAAATTCCAGACATAAATGCTGATAGACATTTAGGTGCAGTATTTCTACAAGGAACTATATATGAAGGAACTCGATTTAGTACGGCAAAAGCATATCTAACACCAGCAAATCAAAGACCGAATTTCCACATAATCAAAAATGCATTAGTTTCAACGCTAAACTTCAGCCCCAATAAATTGGTAACAGGTGTTAATTTTAATGTTGGTGGTCAATCACTTACAGCTCATGCACGTAGGGAATATATTTTATCAGCAGGATCTGTAGGGTCACCACAAATTCTTTTGAATTCCGGCATTGGACCAGCAGCGCATTTGAATTCTTTGAATATAAATGTTGTACGGGATCTTCCAGTTGGTCTTAATTTACTTGATCATTTAATTGTACCGTATGTTTTCTCTGTCTTTCAATCAACCGCTACCAATCCAAACTTAATTGAAACAGCTGAAAATTACTACGATTATATCACAAACAGATCTGGTCTGTACGCCACAGTCGGTCTAACAGAATTAAACGCTTTTGTCAGCACAATAAATTCAAAATATCCAGATATTCAATATGATTCAACAAGTTTCCCGAAAAACACACCTGGCATAGTGCCAATATTACAAGCTTATGGGTATGGACCAGACATTATTAATTCCATTGTAGCAGCAAATCAACAAGCAGATACTATGGTGATACTTTTAACTTTATTACAACCAGAATCTGTTGGTAAACTGGAACTAAGCAGTACCGATCCAACAGATCAACCAAAAGTTTTTGCTGGATATTTAACAGAACAACGAGACGTCAACACACTTTTGGCTGGTATTCGAATTTTGCAAAGAATTGAAAAAACAAGAGCATTTAAAAAAATGGAAGGTCAATATGTTAAAATTGGATTGTCGAACTGTGATAATAATTACAAATATGATAGTAACGCATATTGGGAATGTTATATCCGAAATATGTCATCGTCCGGATATCATCCGATCGGTACAAACAGAATGGGAGAATTACGTGATCCAACATCCGTAACTGATTCAAATCTTCGAGTAAAAGGTGTGCCAAATCTTCGTGTTATAGATGCAAGTATTATGCCAAAACAAATTAGTGGTAATATTAATGCAGCCACAATAATGGTGGCTGAAGTAGGATCTGACTTAATTAAAGGTGTCATAGCTTGAGAGTTTATTTATAATATTTAAATTATTTATTAATTATTTAATTCTTTAAATTATTTATTATGCAAATCGAAAATTTCAATATTATTATGAAAAACTTTGAAAATGACAATAATTTTAACGAAAATGAAAATATATTTATTTATTTATTAATTTATTAAACACAAATAATATTTTTTACATAAATTGAGTTTTAATTAAATTTTTACAGAAAGAGCAGTTAACAAGCTATACAATTTACATTATATGTAGGAGTGACTGAATATGTATGAAGAATTTGAAAACTGAAAACTATGATTTCTAATAGGCAAAAAAAGTGAGAACTTTTAATTTAAGAAATAAAAAAAAAATAATAATTTTTTTCCAACGCTAAAACGCCCTAAACTTTTCATATTTTACATTTTCGTAGTTTTTCACCTATAGTATGAAAAGGCTTAGTTTAAAAAAATAAGTGAAAAGGTAAATTTTAAAGATTTTTTAATCCTACACAATGACTACATATACGTAATTGAGTTAGTAAATCGGGTTCATCGAATAAAGTGATACATTCATTTCATTGTATTATAAGTAAAGTATTTTTTTTATATAGTACGAAATTGTTTTTAATTAACTACACTACTTAATTTGGAAAGACAAATCTAATCATACAGCAGGGGTCTGAAGAGCGGTAGCTCTCCATGATAAGAAAAATTAACACAGCAGGGGCACGGGGATCCAGAGGATCGGTAATGTTAAAAGTACAGGAACCGTATTTTTTGTTTTTTTCTGACCCCCGACTCCTTTAATGTTTTATTCCCTAGGAAGGGGGACCTATCCCGACTCGTAGCAGAGGGTGCGGAAAGGGCGGTAGCTTCTCGTTAAGAAAATTAACAAAAAGCAGGGGGTTCGGGGAGGATCCACCTGATAATGTAAAAAGTACAGGAACCGTATTTTTATATTTTTCCCCTAAGAGGGGTCTTTCGCGACTCCTAGCAGGGGGTGCTAAGAAAATTAACACAACGCAGGGGGTTCGGGCGGCTGCCACCTGATAAGGGAAAAATACAAAAACTACATTTGTTGTTTTTTTGTACCCCGCCCTTTTAATGTGCTACGTTTGTTTTTCTTAAGCTTTACAAGTTATATGGCTAACTGCTCCAAAAGTCTACCATTCATTTGGCACCCACTAAAATTGTGTATCTTGGCTCCGCTCCCTCCTACGAACAAATATATAAAAAATAATCATTTTTGCCCCTCCCACCTACACGCAGTGTTGGATTAGCCCCAACTTTTTTTAAATTATAGGTATTTGTGATACCATACACGCCTTACCCTCTTCTTAAACCCCCCCCCCCATATTTATATATATATTTTTTTAAATTGCCGCAATATATTAGCATATAGACAAAGTTTTACGGATTTTGATAAATTATAGTGGGTGGGTTTTAAGTGCCTTTATCTGGATCCCACTTGGGGTATCAACAAAGCAAACTAGAAATTTCTATTTCGCTTTGGTATCTAGGTTAAAGACGAGCGGCTCCCATCTTGCTTTTTGTTGTTGCAAACAACACTGTATGAGTTCACAGTTTTTGTTAAAACATGTTAACTAATATAGATAATGTTAATTTGTGTCAGTTTTTAAATGTTAAAATATATAGTAAAAGCAGCATCCCAGTTAGGCTGGGTGATTTCGCACTTATTTTTCGATATAAATTTTGAGATTTGTTCTCATCATTGATTTGTTTTTTAAATAATTTATTTTTACACAAATTTTACAAGAAAAATTAAATTATTTAATTTAATTTTTTACAGATCTCGATTAAATAATAATGATAAAACATTTTAATAACAAACAAAATCTTGCCATTTATCAAAGAGATTTGGATAATCTTTAAGATAAATTTGAATTAATTCCTTTAACGCCGCATAGTATTTCATGTCCTCACGATATTTCAGAACCGCAAATGAGTCCATGCATATGTTACAGTCCAATTCCGTGGATGGATAGAATATAAAATCGGTTTTCGCTTTGTCCATGACATGTTTGCGAAACACTTTGCACTGATCTTGCAACGATTTATAACTCAGGTAAGAATTTTGCTGTTTCTGCGCATCTTTCAGTCGGCTCTCGTGTTGTTCTTTGGTAATATTACAAACCAGCTGTGATGGCTGCTGATTGGCAGCGACATTGGTTAGAAAATATTTAGCACATTTTTCAATTTGATACAGATCTAAATAAGTTAAAGTGGCCAAACGTAGTAATTCTATAAATTCATTTTGGTAAATTTCTGATGTTTTTACTTTGAGGGATTTCTTATAGACGGGATGTTTTACAGTTGACGGTGCAGGCTCAAATCTATCACAAGTCGCCATGGATGACGGATAAAATGTCCATTTTTTATTCATTAAATATTTATAGAAAATTTTCATCGATACAAACGAAATTTTTCTATTCGATTCTTGCAGCAAATCATTTACTAATGCTAATCTTACGAATGGAGTTTTAATACTATTGATCACGGCCAGATATAAAGAAATTTCGGTAGTTTGAATTTCTAAAATTGGGAAATTTATTAACTTGTGGTTTGTAAGTTAAATCTTAATTTACTTTTGATGGTTTTCACTAGTTCCTTTACAAACATTTCAGAATGACTTTGGATGAAGGGGAATTGTGTTTGATTATTGTCCGGTTGTAGTTCACATAAATTACAAGCATTTGCTACCAAATTTACCAATCGCTAAATGGCGGAGAAAGCGATCATTTAATTTTCAGAGAAACCAACGAAAAATACTTACGGCTAGAATGTCAATTTTATATTTTGGAAATGAAATTTCAACACAGATGACAAATGCATCTAGAATTTTTTTAATTATCGCATTTAATTGTCCACATTCTTCTTTGGGCCACAACAAATAGGCGATAAGCGGCCTTTTCGCTTCTATTATCATGCATCGTCGTGCCCTTTCGGGGAACCTGAAGGAATAATTTCTATTTAAAATGTCTGTATCATTCGATTTCCACTTACCGTATCATCCACATTGCCAAATCGGATTCCATTAATTTGACCAGTAAATGTAAAGCCGTGAACAATCGTTCAATTTTATCATTTCTTGGCAATTTATCAAACTGAAAAGATCCGGAATTTGTAAAAAATATAATTTTCCTTGCTTACAATTACCAACCTCATATTTTTGCAAAAACTTTGCTTCAAATTTGAAAAAATTATCCATTGAATCAGAATCGGGCAACGAAGAATCGAATAACATCGAATCGTTTTGCGAACTGTCGGCATCTTCAGCACAATTATCCTCCTCCAGAAAACACATTTCTATCATCGATAGAACCGTATGAAAAAGACCAGCTTTTAGATTGAATTTTCCTAAAATTTAAATATTGAAATTGAATTTTTCTCTCTCTAATATTCCTATACCTTTTGCCACATCAATGTCCAGCTCGTGCATTAACACCGATTGATAGGCCGGTCGCAGAGCCGTCAAACATGGTGGGTATTGTACGATAATTCGTTCGAATAAGTCCCAAGTAGATTCGATGATATCATTGGTGGTATATTTTTTGTGTTTTGGTTTGTTTACAGTCTAAACGGATAGGGAGAGAGCAGTTAATTTGAGTGGGTAATCATCATCAACCTTTGCGAAACCTCTTTGACAGTCTTATTGGGAATTGGGAATCCTTATGTAAATTATATGTAAGTCGCATGGAAGTTTGGGAGGTCTTATGGAAGTTATTTGCAACTCTTATGAAAATCATGGACGTTTTCTGGATTTCTTGGAGGTTTTGAACACTTTTTGAAGATTTCCGTGTTGAAAACTTCTAAGAATTTCAAATTAATTCCATAAAACTTTCAAGAATCCCAAACACTTCTAATATTTTTATAAGACTTGTAAACTACACTTTATAACACTTCCAGTTATAATGTAGTTAATTTACAAGTTTTATGCAAATCTTGGAAGTGTTTGGAATTAAATTAAAACTTCCAAGATTTCCATAAAAGGGAAAACTTCTTAGAATTTCAAATAAATTTAATAAAACGAATTTATTCGAAGCCTTAGGAAGTTTTCAACACTTTTATGGAAATCTTGCAAGTTTTATGGAATTAATTGGGAAATCTTGGAAAACTTTTGGAAGTACCTATTATGAAAGTGTTACGAAAATTTAAGAAGTCTTATGGAAATCTTTGAATTTTTGAAAGTGCTGAACACTTTTGGAAGTATTGGAAGTCTACTGCTATTGGAAGATTTCCGTAAGACTTCCTAAACGTAACACATTCATAAAAGTATTCCAAGACTTCCAAATTTATTCCATAAAACTTCCAAGATTTCCATAAAAGTGTTGAAAAATTCTTATAATTACAATTAAATTTAGTAAAATGAATTTATTTGAAATTCTAGGAAGTTTTCCACACTTTACGAAATTTTTACGGAAGTCTTGGTATTGTAATGCTTTTGAAAGTTTTATGAAAGTCTTAGAAAAATCTTGGAAGTCTTATGGTAATAATTTGCAAGTCTTATGGAAATTTTGGAAGTGTTATGGGCTCGGTTATGAGACTTTTTAAAGTTTTATGCAAGTAACTTTGGAAGTCTTGGAACATTTTTTAGAAGTTTTAGAAGTTTTAAGAATGTAATTTGAAAGTCTTGTGGAATGTTACAAGTTTAAGTA
Source organism: Diadocidia ferruginosa (assembly GCA_027564275.1). Taxonomy (NCBI): domain Eukaryota; kingdom Metazoa; phylum Arthropoda; class Insecta; order Diptera; family Diadocidiidae; genus Diadocidia; species Diadocidia ferruginosa. Next base: position 10,199 of record JANSTW010049302.1, read on the forward strand.
ATTTTCAAGTTTTATCAAAATCTTGGAAATTTTATGGAAACATTTCAGAATTCTAGAATGTTTTGAAATACTCTGGAAGTCTTCGAATAATAATTTGCAAGTATATTATGGAAATCCTGAAAGTGTTATCGGATTCTTAAAAGTTTTAGGGAAATAATTTGAAATTCTTGGAAGTTGACAACACTTTTAAGGAATTATTGGAAGTTTTATCGAAATTATTTGAAAGTCTTGGAACACTTTTGGAAGTAATTTGCAAGTCTTATGAAAATCTTGGAATTTATACGATTTTTTTAAAGTTTTAGAAGTCCAATAAATATAATTTGAATCTTATGGAAATCTTACAATTTTTTTAGAAGTCTTGGAAATTGTATGAAAGTAATTTAAATGTCTTGGAAGTATTTGAAGTATTTGGGAAGTTTTTTGTAATTTTTAAGGAATTCTTGGAAGTCTTATCGAATAAATTGGGAATTCTTGAAACACTTTTGGAAGTCTTACGGAAATCTGGGAAGTCTAATAGAAATCTTGCAAGTAATTCGCAAAATATATGAAAATCTTGTGGAATTTTTGAAAGTTTTATGGATGTAATTTGGAATATGATTTCTGGGAAGTTTTGAAATACTTTTGGAAGTCTTCAAATAATAATCTGCAAGTATTATGGAAATCCTGGAAGTGTTATGGGATTTTTGGAAGTTTTATGGAAGAAAATTGGAAATTTTTGGAGTTGTTAACCCTTTTAGTTTTAAGTTTTTGAACACTTTTGCGAAGGGTAAACCACTAGCAAAAATGTTGTCCCATGATTTTTGATTTCCGAAATGATTTCCGTGATTTCCGGATTTCTGATTTCTGAAATGATTTCCGAAAATGATTTGATTTCCGAAATGATTTCTGATTTCCGAATCCTTTTCGTGATTTCCGAAAATAATTTCTGATTTTCGAAATGATTTCGGATTTCTGAAATGATTTCGGATTTCTGAAATGATTTCTGATTTCCGAAAATGATTTTCGATTTCCGAAATCATTTCCGTGATTTCCAAAAATGATTTCTTATTTCAGAAATGATTTCCGATTTCTTAAAATGATTTCTGATTTCCGAAAATGATTTCTGATTTCCAAAAATGATTTCTGATTTCCGAAATGATTGCCGTGATTTTCGAAATGATTTCTGATTTCCGAAATGATTGCCGTGATTTTCGAAATGATTTCTGATTTCCGAAATGATTTCCGCACCCTTGTCCCATGATTTCCGTAAGTGATTTCCCCTCGCTTTTGGAAGTAATTTGCAAGTCTTGTGGAAATAAATTGCAATTCTTATGAAAATCTTGAAAGTAAATTGGAATTCTTGGAAGTTCTATGGAAGAAAATTGGAAGTCTTTTTGAAGAAATTTCGAATTCTTGACAGTATTGTAATTTTTTTTTCAAAAATTTAAGGTATTCGGGATAAAATGTCAAATGGTTACTTTTAAATTTAATTCTAAAACTAAAATCTATATTTACCAATATAAGTTTAAACATCGAGCCCAGAACAACGACGCCAGGAAATTCATTGGAATTTATTTTTTGCGCAATGGAATGCAGAAACTTATCAGGTCGATCCTCTGTTATGAAAGCAATGGTATCTTTTATGCTGCAAGAATCGGCTTGTTTAAATCTTAGACCATTGCGATAGTGATTTCGGGCACATTCGACTATGCTATTTGAACAAGGTGGCTCAAAGTCCAATTTTAATCGATCCACAGAATTGAAAACTTGCTTAACCAAAACCGATCTCATGGTTTCATAAATATACTCTTCATCATTCGATTTCGAAGATAACTTCAAAACTTTAGATGGCGAAGGAATTGCACCTATTGTGGTTCCATTTCGGGTTTCCGAAGCGGCTGCTACAGACAGATTATTTCTTTTCATTGGCGATATTGGTACTTTAAACAGTAATTTGTCTGCTTCGTCACTCAATGATCTAGCTACAACAGACAGAGGCTGGTCATTTGAACTAATTTTGACGGAATTTCGAGCGGAATTTCCATTGTCGGACGTTTTTTTCTGAACTTCATTGCTCACCATTGGGATATTTGTTAATTCGCGTAATTTTTTAGCTTTAGCCGGTGACTTTTTTTCGTTTACAGATTTGGCTTTTGCCGATGCTTTACTTCGTGTATTCATAGTTGAATGCTTTTAATTCTATGAAAATATAATTAATTTAAAAAAATCTAAAACAATTAAATCAAATACTTACTGAAAAATTTAATGAAATTCGTAAGCGTATCGAGCATCTAGATCATATTAATTCTATATGGCAACTATTAGGATTAGCTGTAAATCTATATTTTAAATGAAAAACAAAATTTGTTCTTTATCTAATTTTAATTAAATCTTCTTTGAAATTACCGAATTTTTTGCATAAAATTTGTTTAAATTTTTCCAAGAAGCCAACTTTGTTTTTGTTTTTCTTGGCGCGCTTACACTGTAAAAATATCCAGTCCCTTCCGTGTACTAAAAAATTGTGTCCTAAAATTTTTTTAGATTTTATTTTTTAGATCCGTTATGGTAATTATTATTTATTAGCGAGCCTAGATGTTTTGTAGTAGCGAACCTTTATATAGTAGTGTTGGTTTTGTTCAATTGCGAATGGCCAAGAGTGTCGATGTTTGTGATTGGTTGGTACCTCTAATACA
>JANSTW010049313.1:0-12870 GCA_027564275.1 Diadocidia ferruginosa
AATTATTTAAATTATTATTTTTTGTGTATAAATCAAAGAAGAAGAAAAAAACATGTTTCCATAAATTAAAATTTAAAAAAATTATAAAATTATGCATTTAACCCTCGTATATAATTTCTCTTCATTAAGTCTCATATATGTATGAAGCAAATCAAATTAAATGATTTATTTTATTATACTGTGGGCATTTCATAGTATAAAACAACTATATACGGTGGTGCAAAAGGAAGAAAAAAATGTTAATGTGACTAATTTCCTGAAAAAAAAAAAATATTCGTATATAAATAAAATGTATATGTCCCGTCGTCATCCTCATTGGGGATATGTTTTTTTGTTTGTATAATTTAGGTTCGCTATATGTTTTTATTCTTTTTAAGGACATCATTTAAAAAAAATATTTTGTTTATTTTATATTAGAGAAATGCCAGGAAATAAAACTTAAAAAAAAGCATATAGATAGGTAGGAAATTCAGTAATACTTTTTTTTAAATAAAATTGCGTTTAGGAATCTAGTACATCATTTTGTATTATTATTTAATAATATTAATAATAATTTTTTTTACCATTAAAAAAGGACTGATATTTTTACCGGTGGACCAGGATGTCTCGAAAGGGCAAATTCAGTCGCCGATATGCTATTCCGAGCGGTACATTTGATACTCGAAGTCTTCAGTATGTCTTAGAACTAGAAGAGAAAATTCATTCGCGATCGAGGCATTGGATACTTGAGGTCTTCAGTATGAATGAATGAATGAATCAATCATAGTACACGTTTTCTGAAAATCATCATACAGTTCAAGAGTTAAGGATGGATTTGTGTATGGCCGTCCCATTAGGCATTTCCGTATTTTCGGGTTTCCTTGGATATTCAGGTTTCTTGAGTTATTTAGGTTTTTTGATCTATACGATAGGCCTACTCCATATACAATTTGAGGATATATCGTTTCATTTTTAGTAATATACATAGTTTCTACTTGTGAAATGTTAAAAAATAACAGCTTCAAAAGTGTCAGCTACCGAAATAGTTATTAATAGTTAATAATTACTATGAAATTTTAATATGTGATTTATTTTCAATTATTTTATAACAAAAAAGAAGAATTTATGACTGAACTATTTTTACTCAAAAGATTTGAGCGAATTGTTAAATAAATTTTGTCATAAAAAGGGGAATTAGATTTCACTCGGGATTGATTACAATTTTTTCACTCAAATTTTTCCAATTCAGTGAATTTTTTTAAAATGTATAGGTTAAATTTTGTTAAAGTAAATAAAATTTTAATTACGTTTTTTCTCCCTAAATTTCATGAGAACTGGAAATTTTTTTTTTTTATTAATTACACTAATCGCATAGAAGTGCGAAATTTAATACATGGCAATAAATTTTCATTATTATGTTACTTTATTCAATTTTTTATAAAATTGTATAAAATATGTAATAAAGTAATATGATCCTTTACTCTATTTTATTGTAATGAAATAGAACAATTTTTACATTATAAATAATAGCAAATAATATGTTGGCTATAAAGTAATTTTTTACAAATTTATATTTTCTGTAGTTTAACTAAAAATTATATAACCTGGGCATACTACATCAGAGCAATTCGTAGCGCAACTTTTACACTTTTAGCTTCATAGCTTAGTCCATGAAATAAAAAATTGAAATTGAGTTTAATATTTACTTACGTATTTATCCTAAAATTTTTAGTTTTAGGTCTTTATACGCTAATATACAGCGATAAATTCGACCGATTTTTACAAAAATATATTTTTACAAAATTTTCGACTATTTTGTAAAAAAAATCGGTCGAACCTTGTTCTGTATATTAGTGTAAAGACCAAAAACTACATGTTTGAAGGTACATACAAACTAATATCAAACAAAATTTAATTTTTATACTACGTGGGTCGAGCTATAGAGGAGCTATTAGAAAAAAAATTGCGCCACAAATCTCTCTGGTCCTGGGTGTAGTTGCTAGATAAAGTAAATTTTCAATTTAAAAACAGGCTAATCGGTCAACGAAAAGTAAATATTTTTGCTGTATTATGTGGCTCGAGCTTTTCGCCAGAGTAGTATAGCATATAATGTATATAATATCATACATGCATAGTGAATTTTTTTCCGGTATTGTGTGGCTTGTCTGCTATGCGAGATGTGTATTTGCATTGTGGTAATTTGGAAAAAAAATTATTATATAACTTTCACAGTATAAATATTTTTTTTAAGAAAAGTTGATTAATTGTTTTTTGAAGTTTTTTGATAAATAGTCGACTTCTGATGCTAACACAGAAAGTGTTATAAAATATAATATATACATAAATTGTATAAAGCATAAATAGTATTAAACTTACCTTACTGTCATTTTTTCATAAATTGTAAATCAAAAAATATTAAATTTAAAATATTTTATCCATTTTCAGTTGTGGGTGGGAAATCGCACACATGCATTTTATATGCGATAATGTGCAAGCATTGTTAATTATATTGTTAAAATATTAACATTATTTATTTATTTACATAAATTAAGAAAATAATGTATTAATTATTTATATAAATATATAGTTTACATATTGTCACATGAATTTTAATTAAATTTATTATATAAACATATAATAATAATAATCAAGAGTGGGCTATGTATGTATGTATTTTAAATTTATTTAAATTTAAATTATTGTCTATATTGACACTTTATATTTTATTATACAATATGTACTTTATATTATATAAATAAATTGCATATTGATTTACATATTGAATTATTATATGCTTTTATATAAACGCCTTTTATTTTGAAAATATTTCATTGAAAAATATAGAACTAGAACAAAATGTTTTTTTTTTTATTGTACCAAAAACACAAGATGTATAATTCAATATTTTATATATAGTGCGAATTAGAGCACCAATAATTCACTCCTGTATGTAATCTTTTATAATAAGTAAAGATACTATATGACTATTACATACGAATGTTAATCAATTCAAAACTTAACATTAATATAATTTCTGTATTTATTCTTAAAAATATGTCTTTATTGATGCAAAATTAATTGTTTTCTTAAAAAAAAAAATTTAAGCAACTGAGTTACCTATAAAAATATAACCCGTGTGCTGACTAAAATCTATTCTATACAAAGTCATTTGCAAATCGCAAATTTTTTCGGCAAATTGTCGGCCATCTTTCAAATTAAGAAAATAAAATCGTATTTCAAATTTTCAAAATCTACTACTAGTTATTATTTTATACTGTGGTGCTGACTACATTCCAAATTAAACAAAAAAGTCTTGACTTAAAAATCACATTATTAATAAACAAAAAGTTTAGTCCAATAACTAGACCACCATTGGAATGCAGTGGCAAAAAATTATTATTATCTGAAAAGATGCTTCACTTCACTTTAAAGATCAAAGTAATTAATATTATAAAATCAACATTAATTAAATATTATAACAATACAAAGAGATGCTAAAACGCTCATTAACAAATATATTCTTTTGATGACCTTCCTATACAACAATAATAGAAATTTAACAATTTATAAATATTCATTTCATAATAAATTAATATTCCTATATAGTAAAAGATCAAAAAACATATACAGAACCAAAATCATTGACCTGTTAAATAATTTCTTGACCCAATACCACAATATATATACCACCAACATATTATTAGAACATAAACCATTGCCAATTTATATTAGCAAATCTCTGACCTGGCACATCATTATGTCAATATTAACCATATAAACAATAAATCAATAAACTCGTTGTACATTATTACATCAGAGGCGATGCGTGAAATATTTTTGGATTACAATAAGCTTTTGATTTTTGATATTCTTTAACGTAACATAGTTAATTCTGTGGCAATATATCATAGTGGCTTAAGTGCAAAATTGAAAATTTTCAGTATAGTCCAGTCGGTATAGGTAGGGAGAGCTGATTAAGAGCCTTACATAACTGCAAAAAATCAGCTCTCCATGACCTTTTGGAAGCCAAAAATACCTACCGACTGAATATATAAAATATTTTTGAAAAAACTTACGATTAAATGTGCCTTTTAAAATATAAGAAAAAGTAAAACTGGGATGCTGCTTTTACTATGTTTTGAAGTTATGACTAGATCCATTTTCATAAAAAACCCATATAGAAACCTCTTTTCCCTTTGACCTTGAGACCCTAAGTTCAATTCCAGAGTATAGAACCATTAAAAAACTCGCAAAAAAATTTAACAAATCCGTCTACTAGTAAAAAACTTTCTCCATATACTCATATGTTTTGCCCATTTATACAAAAAAAAACTCGTATGGGAGCCCCTCTTCTCCTTTGCCATAGATACACCAAATGCGATCCCACTGTATAGGATCACTAACACATAAAATTTAGCCGAATCTGCTTACTCGTAAAAACCTTTCTCAATATGATTACATTTATTTACAATTTTTACAAAAGAAAATCGTATGGGAGGCCCTTCTGCCTTTTAACATAGAGTCCCTAAATGCAATCCTAGAGTATGGAACCACTAATAACTCACACATACTAAAATTTAGCCAAATCTGTTTACTCTTTACAAGACTTTCTCTTTATATTCATTTTTTTTGTCCATTTATACCAAAAAAAATCGTACGAGATCCCCTACTCCCCTTTGACCTATAGACCCCAAATGCAATACCAAACAATGGGACCACTAAAAAATCACCCTGAAAAAAATTGGCCAAATCCGACCACTGGTCCGTCTTATTTTTGTGTCTAGAAAATCACGGACATCCGAACGGACACTTTTTATTTTCTAGTTTTTCTGAATCTGAATTTCTAGTACATTTTGCATATAAATTCTCTATTTTTTTGCCACAGGAAGAAATAGCTTGCCAAATCATTATTTTCTATGATAAAACCTTTAATAATTTTTTTTTTTGAAAACATTGAAACGGCTTTATAAACATTTCAAAGTTTGAAAAATATCATCAATAAACCATTTATCTAGATTATCATTTCAAAAATTTTGTTATACAATATACATATCTGATGTTGTTGATGGGTTTTGTTCTATAACTTCATCAGCGCCATCACCAAATTCTTCTTTGTATCACTTTATTTATGAAAAATTTTGGGTCTTCTATGTATATTAGCGTGGCCGCGAAAACATATAGAAGGTTTTTACAGCCGATTCTTAGTCGCATAGGCTTAAAATGTTCTACTTTATAGATAGATTTGATCATGGAAAACAATTAATTTGTTATATTGAAATATTGGATTTTCGCAATTTTATCATATATTAAAGTCGTTATTTAATTATTCCTTACGATCAAAAATTATATTTTTTTACTTAAATCTATTAAATAACTTAACATCATAATCGACTTAAAAGATAAACAAAAATGGTTAGTTATGTTGGTATTTATTACAAAATAACCAAAAGTATAATTTCCACAGTACATTTTTATTGAAATTGCCATACAAAACTAAAACCGCCGTGTGCGCCCTCTAAATTATTACCGATTTTTCTGAAACTTTGTTGTAGTAGTTTTGAAGCAAATCAAACATTTTATGCCTATGCGAGCTAGAAAAAAACAAATTTTAGAAAAAATGGCCACACAAATGTATATATATCTACTTTTATATAAAGTAGTTTTTCAATAAAATTAAGTTTTTTCCTGTGCTTTTTCCGTTTGACGCGTCGCCTCTGCACATATATCGAGTATATAAATTTAAATACGACATTATAAGGAAGTTAGGTTTTTTTTTAAACAAATCACATGCACAACATAATTTTCAAAATATAATTATTATTATTTATATTTTAGAGGCAACATTTGGTTGTTTACACAAAATTTATTTTTTGATTTATTAAATTGCTATTTTATTATTGTTAGTGTACAACATAATATATGGTTGGTGAAGTTTTGTAAGCTTTATATCAAGTATATACATACATTTATAAATAAAACTTTCAAACTTCTATATCTCTCAAACTGCAATATTGTAAAACAAGGTGTATTTTATATGTATTCTACAATTATTTTGTATAAAACGATTATTTAATTTTGTACATCTCATTGCGCATATAAATTTTCTATGAAAATTTATAACATTTTGTGATGTGTATGCTCATTCTAAATATAATATATAATCTAAATGCGGTTGGTTGTTTTGTGCAAACTGCAAACTAATAATTATATGTAACACCATATAGACCCACTGCCTATATATTATAAGAGAAAATTGTATTGTACATTTTGTGTTACATTTTAATTTAAATATAATTTGCATATACTATACAATATATTGTAACTATGAAAAATTGCATATAATATAAAATCTTGAGAAAATTTATATAACATTTATAACACAACATTTATAAATTCAATTTTATGTATTCTTTACATAGAATGATTACGCGGCGTTACTTGTATAAACCATTCAAAATCAAATTCAAGAATATCAAAAGTGATATGCAGATTACCCATAATTCTTTAAACAAGATTCACAATCTAACCATCTCAAAAATTGGGTTACATCATTGCTTTATTATTGTCTAGATCAATAATTCCTTTAGCTCTAGAGATAATTAAGACTTAAGAGGCACTCATGTATTTGCATATAATTCAACGCGCACTGAAACAACACGATATATTTTCTACTTAGCAGAGCTGGCAGCATTCTTATTTTGAATTTGCTGCTTCTTTGGACAAAAAATAACTGTAATGCTGCTGCCTAAGTATACTGCAACAAAATTTTTGTCTGTTGATGCTAATTTCTGAAATGTCTTTTGCTGCTACTTGTGTAAAAGAAATATAAAAAAACTACTTTTAAAAATTTGGAACAGGCTAATCGATCACCAAAAAGTAAATATCTGTGGAATATATTATGTGGCTTCAGCTATTCGTCAGAGCCTTCAAAAATATGATGTATTTTACTCATGTACCGACAAAGATTACTTTTTTTCTAGGCTTAATTTAGAAATCGTTAAAGAACGTTAAAACACTGCGATTACTATATTTAGAAGACAGTTTAATTTGTTCATTTTTTTTTTATCTAAATCAGGTAATTTTAGATTTTGGAAAAATCACCATGTATAGTTCAAGAGTTTTTTGTTTGCTTTTTTCTGACTATTTTATAAACCTCGGCATTCGTTTAAGAATCGCTAAAGGAAGTCAAAACACTGCCATTGCTATAGAAGGCAGATAATTCTTTAATTTTTTCCATCAAAATTTGTTGATTTTATATTTGAAAAATTAATTAGCAATAAGAAATCTGTCCCTTATAATGCCTGATTGTGCTATAAAAATCAGTCACAAACAAAAATATATTATCGAATGGCTGGGTATTGTTTACTTGTTTGTAATATTATTATAAAAATTGTGAAAAACTGCTAAATTTGAAAATGCTGTCAGCAGATTTGAAATCTGCTGCTTGCTGCTGCTGCTTAGCAAAAAAAATGACGATGCTGCTGCTCGTCTGCTTTGCCAGGTCCGCTACTTAGTGCAAAAAATAAAAAATCTAAGCAATTAATAACACATTTTAAAATGTACTTCCGAAGTTCTACAGAAATAGCACACATGGTATAAAATATTATATAATATGCACATTGCACGCTCTACTTTACAATGTATACCACAATCAGTAAAGATCAACGTATACCTAGAATCTAGATAAATAATTCTACACTCGACGGAGTTAAATTTTTTTAATATTCTTATAAATAATCCATTTTTATGAGTGTACTATACAGTGTACACTATGCTGGTTTTTCATCATATAAATAAAAAATATAGAATAACACAAAATCAACTAAAATATTAGAGTTAAGAAAATTCTATGTTTAAATACGTTCTCAACGGGATATCTTATGTTCAAGTAAACAAAAAATGTTCAACTATATAAACCGCAGGGTATAGAAAATTTTTCATTTTCTATTTTAGTCGCATAATAGAATTTTTAATAATTCTAATAATAACCCATAAAAATATTCAATTATATGCGAATAAAAGAATAAAATAGAAAAAACCGCAACTACATAAAAATCCCTTTACTTTTCTGCTTCCTTATATGTACCATTGAACCATAATATATAAAATGAACAATAAAATCTTTAAAAAAATAAAACAATTTAAAAAAAATGTGTTGACCTATTTTATGAAACAAACTTTATTTAAAAAAAAGTATACATGAGAATCTAACCAATTTATTTATTATGTCGCAAACGTTACTTATTTTTACTCCTTTATTATTATAAATTAAATGATTATTTCGTGAATTTATATCACAAGTAAATCAAAACTACTTATAGGTTAGACCTGACATGGTAATAAAAACAAACAATAACAAAATTCTAAAAAGCAAAGAAGTTACCCCTTACATGGCCCTTATGCACCCTCTTAATACAAAAATATGTCTCTTGAAAATTTTTGAAATATGCTACATAACTAAGAGGAACTTTATTCATAAAAATTCATCAATAAACGAAAATGTTATTGGCGAAATTTATCAAAATATTAAAACGAACATAGACTAAATCAGGTGTTAAGTCGTTTTTTTTTCAAAACATCTTTTAACATATTAAGTCGGTCATATTGTTAGTCAAAATATTTCTATTTTCTAATGTACTAAAATTAGCCATTTTAATTCAATGTCATTCAAAATTGAAAAATAAAGTCGTGGTAATGAAGACGTATAAATCGTTGTTTGTAAAGTACCCTTAAGAATTTATTTAATATTGAGAAAATATTCCAACTACATTTTTGTATACAAAATCAAAATTTAAAATTTAAATTACCGATAAATATTATTATATATTATTATTTTTCAAACTGTCCCCGAAATATATGTATAACAAAACCCTGAAGATTAAATGTTTTAATATATTTTTATTAATGCAGATGTCTTAAATTATATAGCTCAACAAATTTTTAACCACAAAACCTAACCACTCTTTAACACCATATAAGCAATAAAACAAATTGTATACAGGTTGATTCAGTTAAGTGCGCAAAAATTTTATAGAGTTATGGGGGACCTCTAGATGAACAAAAAATCGTTCTATGAGTATCCGTTTACTCGAACCCCTACTGACTTAGAGCATTTTTTTTAATTTTTCTACTTTTCTGAGATTGCTGTACTTAATCAATCATATCATCGAAGATAGTTACGTTAAAACGCCTAGTTATGACGTTTTGGAAAGTTGATAATATTGCCGAAAACGCTAACAATGATAAATTAAAAAAAAATAAATAAAAATATATTTTTATTGCCATGTTTTCAATTGGTTTATTGGGAATAAAAAAAAATTATCTAATCCCTGTATAACACTTAAAAAATATTCTCAAAGTTAAAGTAAAAAACCTTTCAACGCCAGCACATTTATATATGCGAGCTTCTCACTTTTTATCGAAAAAATTTATTAAATTGGTTAAAATAATCGTCTCAAATTACTTTCTGTTGATATGGGCGTTTTTTGTTTTCAAGTATATTATAGAGTTGAGTTAGAGATTTAAAGTTTAAACGTTTTGTACATATAAAATATGTGTATAGAAAATATACTACAAAGTTATATAATATCATATAAGTAGTTCACACTTAATTATAATTATAAATTATATATTTTATATAACATGGTCTTGGTAAAAATATTCAAGTAAGTTCTTTTCTCATATAAAATTTATGATTTATTGATCTAATGGAAAATTGAAGTGATATTATGTTAATTGTTTTTGTAGTTATTAAAATTTTAAATATATTTTCATATTATACTAAAGTGATGATTTATAAAACAGCTGGTAATTCTATTTAAAAATAAAATTATATTTTAAATACCAAAACTATACAAAAGTATTATTAACAATTTTATTCCACTGATGACGGGTTAGCCTAGAAATAGTGCAACTGTTGTCAGTATGAGTAAATTACCAATTTTTTTTTTAATGGCTTTGGCGAATAGCTACCTATATAGCCACATAATATTGCAAAAATATATTTATGTTTCGTTGACCGATAGCCGTATTCCTAAATTTTCAAATTATTAATAAAATTATTTATAATTTTAATAAAATGAAGAATAATAAAAATAATTTTTATTTCAATAATTAGGTAAATTGTAAGTTTAGCATAATAATTACTTCCATATTTTAAAAATGATTTTGATAGTCAAAATGAACAAATTAAACCAATGTTGGAAAAACGTTATTGTAACGTAACGGAATAACGAAATATTTTTGGAAAACCGAAATAAATAACGGAACGAAATTTCAAAATTGTAAATTAACGTTATAGTGTAACGTAACGCAAAAAATTATTTCGTTATTTTGTTACAATTAATTTTTGTATACATTTTTTTAATCGTTCATATAGAATAAGAAGAAAGAACCGAAATTTTGGCTAAAATAAAACAGATAGTTTTAGTGGTTTCTAGAACTATTTTCAATATTGAAATGAATACTGAGTGAAAAACGAAATATATTGATGACGATTTGCTTGAAAATCTGATTTAATTTAGTTTTGCACGGCTATATCTCGTAAATAATTGAGATTTTCTCAAAGTAATTCTTAGATAAAAATGTTTTTCACACTAAAGTACACACATTTTGTGCGTCAGATTTCCACTCTTTTGTGTGTTTTTAGTCCAGAAATCCCGAATTAATTCTATGTTTCCATATTTTTATCCATAACTCATAAAATATTTTAACATATTTAAACTTCTTTGACAAAAATGTTTTCTGCATCAACACGAGTAACTGTGCTAAATACTGCAATACCCTACAAACTATCCATTGTAAGAAATTTCCCACCAAAATTTCAGCTTTCTTCAGGATTTAAATTCTGGTTTTTAACTCTTTTTTGAATACTTACTTACCATCAGCAGATATTTTTGGGAAACAAAAATTTTTAATTTTGGTGTTAAATATACTAATTACAGAAATTCCTTACCAAAAGAACTTTCTGGACTTAAAACACGTAAAAAGCGAGGTAATTTGGCATCAACATGCAAACATTTTTATAATGGCGTATTAAAAATTAAAACCCAAAAAGGGTTTTGGAACTTCCAGAAACTGAAGTTAGAATTTAGTTTAAATTTTACACTGCGTATTATCTTTTTTAAAGTAATTTCATTTCCGTGTATAGTTTATATTCGTACTATAAATTGTATGTGGTGTAACAAAATAACGGTAACGTAACGGAAAATAAATTCGGTGCCGTACCAGTAACCGTAACCGTAACGAAATTTTATTTTTTCATGTAACGAAATGAGTAACGTTACAAAATATGTTTTCACTGAATTAAACTGCATGCTGTAGAAATCGCAGTGTTTGGCATTGTCTAACGATTTCTAAGTGAATTCAATGGATTCTAAAAAAGTCAGAAAACATGCAAAAAACGTAGGTTTTATCATCAATAATATCAAATATTATTTCATTTTTTAAATAAAAATCTGTCAAACAAATTTATTTGATTGTCATAATAATTATATTTACCTCATTTAAAAATCTTTACACTTTATTTCGCATTTAATTAGGTTATTGTAAAAACATTTCAATTTAAAGAAAATATTTCAAAGCGTTTATATATTTTGCTTTTACTATTCATTAAAAAAATCCATATGTTTATATGGACTTTGTATGTACAAGCTTTAATTAAGGTCAAAATGGTCGAATTGCCGGGATCCATTTTTTTTACGTTTTATTATCCCCTAATTCAGAAAAACTATAAAATAAAAAATGACCGTCCGGTTGTCCGTCCGTCTGTCCATCCGTCCGTCTGTCGCTAAAAATTGTCTTCAAGAAAGTTTTATACCAGTGGATGGATTTGGTAAAAATTTTGTGGGGGTGAGTTTTTAGTAATTTGTTGTTCTGGTATTGCATTCAGAGTCTCTAGGTCAAAGGTAAAAGGGGGCCGTAATACGAATTTATGAACATATACGGATTTGGTAAAATTTTGGTTAATGGTCAGTTTTTAGTAGTCGCATACTCTATAATTTCAGGTCAAAGATTCTCCATACGACTTTTTTTCAGTAGACGGATTTAACCAAATTTTATTGGGAATGAATTTTGAAAGATCACTCTTAGATTGGATTTGGAGTTTTTAGGTCAAGGGTTAATGGGGCTTTCATACGAATCTTTTGCTAAAAATGGGTGAACAATGTGAGCATATATAGAAAGTTTTTTATCAGTAAATGGATTTGGCCAAATTTTATTAGGGGTCAGTTTTTAGTAGTCTTTTACTTTAGAATTTCATTTGGAGTCTTTAGGTCTAGGTCAAAGGCTAAAGGGGGTGCCCATACGACTTTGTTTCTAAAAATCGCCGAAAAATATTACCATATAAAGAAAGTTTTTTACCAGCAGTAGTTTGAAAAATCCCATACTCTCAGATTGGAATTGGAGTTTTTAGGTCAAAGGTTAAGGGAGGTTCTCATACGAATCTTTTTCTAAAAATGGGTGAAAAATATGAGCATATATAGAAAGTTTTTTTATCAGTGAATGGATTTGTCTAAATTTTAGTAGGGGTCAGTTTTTTGTTGTCTCTTTTACCCTAGAATTTCAAAGGCTAAAGGAAACATATTAGCGTATATATAGAGACAGTGTTTTACCAGTAGACTGATTTGGCCAAATTTTGATGGGAACGAGTTTATAGTGGTCCCATATTCTCGGATTGGATTTGGAGTTTTTAGTTCAAAGGTTAAAGGGGCTCCCATATGATTGTTGTTAGCTTGTATAGAAAGTCCCGTAGAGGGATTTGATCAAATTTTGATGGAAGGGAAAGTGTTTAATTGTCCCATATTTCTTGGTAAAAATGTCTAGAAATATGGGTATATAGAGATAGTTTTTACCGGGTTTTAACAAATTTTGTTGAAGGTGAGTTTTTAGTAG
>JANSTW010049324.1:0-12869 GCA_027564275.1 Diadocidia ferruginosa
GTGTTCTTATTATTTTGAACAGAAGTCAATATAAATAAAAGTTTTTTCCACACTTTCGTGTGATAATGTTAACAGTTAAAAAAATAATTTGAAAAAGAAAATATTCCTGAAATTATCGATAATAATTTGCCTTTTTAGAGGATTTTTTTCTAAATTTTAATATTTTAAAACAATCATTAAAATTTGTGGTTATAACTAGAATAACAAATTATTACCTAAAATTTAAAAAAAAACGTACATCCGGTTTCGGTTTGAATATATGTAATTGCCTTTCTTGGAAGATACAATTTTCAGTTTGCTGAATATAAAACCTTACAACGTCAAATTAAATAAAAAAATCTAGTACATTTTTCAATAGAACAAAAATCAGCTGTTTTTGTTATTGTTTTCGTTCCGGATATATTTTATATCTAGATTTTAATATTTTATGAATCTGTAAAAATTTCGTTTACCTTTTTATAAATAAAAATTAAATTATTTTAACTTTTAAAGTATTAGAAAATATGCTTTACAATAAAATAAATATTCGCAATTTTGCCACACAACAATCTAAAGGAAAAATGTTTGTTAACCATTACGAATAGAATATTGCATAACCAACAAGTTTTATATTATTGTTTTATTTCAGTAAATCAAAATGGAAAAGTGTTGTCGGATTGGAAATTCATGCCCAAATACTGTCCAAGTCTAAATTATTCTCTGGAGCTGAGGTGGCATTTGGAGCACCAGTTAATTCGTGTGTGTCTAATTTCGATGCATCTGTGCCGGGCACTTTGCCGGTAAATTTATTGTGGTTACTTAATTAAATAATATTTTGCATTGTTTTATGAAGGTGTTAAATGAACAATGTGTAAAGGCGGGCATAAAGACAGCATTGGCTTTGTCATGTCACATAAATCCAATATCAATGTTTGACCGTAAACATTATTTCTATGCCGATTCACCGGCCGGCTATCAAATTACACAACAACGAGCTCCGTTGGCGAATAATGGACAAATTGCCTTTAATGTGTTTGTACCCGGTGTAACGAAGAAACCCTACCAAAAGGTAGCCAAATTACATCAACTGCAATTGGAGCAGGATAGTGGTAAATCTTTACACGATTCAGAGGCGAAAAAGTGGGTTTTTTATTTTTCTTTAAAGACAATTTTATAAATTTTATTCTATAGGAGTTTAGTTGATTTAAATCGGGCTGGTGTTCCACTTATGGAACTTGTTTTTGAACCTGATCTGAGCAATGGCGAAGAAGCGGCCGCTTTAGTCAGAGAATTAATTTTAATATTATCTAGATTAGAAACGTGTACTTGTAAGATGGAGGAGGGTGCTTTACGTGTAGACGCAAATATATCCGTGAACAGAGATGGTGAACCTTTGGGCACTCGTACAGAAGTAAAAAATATAGGCTCGGTACGTGGTGTTGCCGATGCAATTACCTATGAAATTAAACGTCAATTAGAATTGGTAGAAAATGACAAAATTGTTAATAATGAAACAAGATCATGGGATGCAATGAATAAATGTACAGTCGCAATGAGAGACAAAGAAGTTGTGCAGGACTATAGATTTATGCCAGAACCAAATCTACCACCGTTACATTTAAATGTTAATACAAACAGTAAGCAAATGGACGGCTTGATAAGTGTACAAGAAATAGCCGAATCTTTACCCGAACTTCCCGAACAAACTAGACAGAAATTAATCAAAGCTTATGATTTGGCACATGACATTGCCGCGATTCTGGTGGTATGTAAAAATGTAGGATTTTTTTTAAATAATTTAAAAATATTAAAATTTTCAGAATGAAGAACATCTACTTCATCTATTCTACGACATAATTGAGGAAAATAATAATTTACCACCAAAAATTGTCATTAATTTCCTAATAAATGATCTATTGATGTTGAGCCATAAGCATAAAATTAATATTGAGACGAAGTATGTAATTTTTTTTTATAAAAATCTAACAAGATAATTTTAATAATAATTAATTAATAATATAATAATAATAATTTATTTCTTAATAATAATAATTAAAAATAATCAACTATCTTCTCTCGCCCCACCAGTCCACTATCAACTGTAAAACTCGCCGAACTATTTAAAATGTTGCAAACCGAAGTGATAAACATAAATTTAGCACGTTTAATACTTGAAGAAATGTTAATCAATCCAATTGGGAGGAGTCCGCTGGAGGTTAGTTTAACAAGTTTTTTTAAATAGATTTTGAATAATTTTTGTTTTAGATTGCCGAACAAAATAATTGGAAACAAATTAAAGATCCACAAGTTATTATAACGTTGTGCAAAGCAGCTATGGCAAAAAACCCAAAAATGGTGGAGAGCTATAGAAGTGGCAAAGAAAAGGCACTGTTCGCGTTGGCCGGTGAAATTGTTAGGGTAACCGAAAACAAAGCTAACATGTCGATGGTTGTAGATACATTGAAAAATTTGCTTAAGAGTTAATCTTAAATTTTGAATGCAAAATTTGGGTAAAAATTGAGAAGTATAGTTGTTTTTAATGATATTTTTACAGACACATTTAAATATTTACCCTAGTTCCTTGACACTTTACAAGTTTTAAGGTATCGGGTGTACTTAACACACCCCAGAAAATAAAATAAATATTATCAGCAAAGTGCAAACATTTTTTTATTAATAAATACGAAACTATTAATATTTTACATTCTTTTCTACTTAATTATTTCTATTAAAGGGTCCTGGCTTTAATCACGAAATTTGATTGTAGCCGAAATCGATCATCTTTCCACTGTGGATCAAAGAAAAATTCTCTGCAGATTTTTTTTAAAAATTTCTACTAGGGGTATAATCTTCAAGATCGCCTAGTTTTTACGCTAGCATTGGTTGCGTAAAAAGCAAAAAAAAAAATTAATTAATTAAATTATATATTCTATATCTTTATATATAATATAGCATTCGCTGAATTTTTTTAGTTTTTAACGATTTTTTACTTCTATAAAAATCTCTTAGTTTTAAAAGATTCAGAAAAAGACCAGAAAAAATATTGGGCTATGAGATTTTTCATTAAAACTTAACAGATTAAACTTATTTAATTAAATTGTTTTCTTTAGCATTCCCAATTTTGATGGTCTTTAACGAATTCTTACTGAATTTCGTTAGTTTTAAAAAGTTAAAAATTCAACTGTTAACATTTGCATAATTTGTTTCCATGCCATCATCCAAAACGTACTAGATTATAAATACCATTTATGGTATTTATAATCTAGTACCGCTTTGCATCATCCCATCAATTTTTCTTAAGTTAATACCAAGCATTGTAACCGCATCCATTATAATGACGTCATGCCTTGATATAAATATTTTGAAGTTTACACAAAAACAAAATCCATTTGCATTAGGCGTAGTTCTGTGGGCAATTTTCTCTGATAAAGAAAAAAAATTGTGTGTGTGAAAAATTGCAGCGAATTATTTTCTGCAGCTCGCAGCTTAAAATATTTTACATATTTACAATGGACACAGTTTGCCAATTGTAAAACAATAGAAAATGGTTTTTTAAATAGTCCACACACAACGCAGTTTCATTATTTAGAAAATCAAAGCAAAATATGCAAACAAGACGACCAAAAGTACGTAGAAAAGAATTAGAAAATCCTCCGGCCACGAAAGGTAAGAATGGAGGCTGTAGAAAGACTGTTTCACGATTTAGAATCTAATAATTTGGAGAAGGTTGATCAATCTAAGCGGAAATTTAGTGATTTTTTCAATTCAAGTAAGTAAAATTTGCATGCAATTTCTTATTAATTCGATATTTTCGTTAACTTGTACATGACGCAGAGAACGGGGGCTGCAGCAGCAGCAGTTCGATAAAGTCGTGCCCAACATAACCTAATAAACGTTGCGACGATCGTCGTGCTTCCTCTGTGCGCTGTGTGTGTGTGCTGACAAATAATTTTATTATTATTTCATTTGCAGAATTTAATTATCTATTTTGATAATTTTAAAAGATACTGGAATTAATTGTCTGTTCAAATACGGGTCGGTTTCAGGTGTTCGCAATTGCCGACTGAATTATTTAAAATGTTTGTCTACGAAATTTTTTCGTAATTGTTTCTCCATTTTGTGTGGACTTTTTTCAAGAATAATTATTAATATTAGTAAGGAAAACTTGTTTCCATGAATTATTCAAGTCTGCCTGACATAGTTTGAAAGTTACCTTCCTTGTCTTTTACTCCTAATTCTCATAACAATAAGGCATCGCCACGATAGTCTAATCGATATTTATATTCCGTTCAATCTTTGATACAAGTTAACATACGTATCAAAGGGGTAAATACACTATTAACAATAATTGCACAGCCTTTTGCTGGAGGGTAGTTACTTAAAAACTATTTGTCCCACTGACTTCCATGTGGGTTGTCCCAGGACTTGCACATGTGTAAGTACTTTGGCTTAATCTTTAGAAACGCAGAAAAGAAATCTTTGTCGCGAAAATTCATTGGGGCGATGATTTATCGAGATGATCGAGGAAACCACTCACGGAAATCATTTCGAACATCAGAAATAAGTTTGGAAATCCGAAAATCAGAAGTTGTAGCATCCATTTTTTGTTAATAGTTTCCTCCTCGATTTTCTCTGATATAAAAAATCCTTCCATTCAAAATATGCGACTTATTCACAATGTTCCACCTGTGACTGCTAGAAAAATTGTCTATATAATCCATCGCTTTGAAGGAAAAGGAACGATGATGATCTTCAATCCGTTTTTCAATGAGAAAGGTTGTCAGCATGTCCCGCCGGTTAAATTTGTCAAGTAATCATACTATATGAAGAATCTTCTGGCTTCTGTACCACTGCAATCGCTTCTTTAAAAACATCTGCGAATAAAAGGTGGTAGACCAGCCTTGAGTACAAAGCAATAACTGTAACCACTGTTTCATACTGGCTCGCTCTCAATTTCCCAGAAAATCGAATCGCGCAAAGAAATAAATTGAATAAAACAACTTTTGGATTAACTAATAAACGATCAATTTATTTTTTAGCTAAAGATTCGTGGTTGATCAACGGTATGCTAGATTATTTTTGTCATACCAGTTCATCGCGCATTGTTGACATCTTAGTTAAGGTTCATCCACCACATGATAAATATATTTTCGATAAATTAGCCGATTGGATTGGAACGGCCGGACCAAACCGAAATCAAGCCATCACTTTGTTCGGTAACATTGTTAAGAGGCATCCATCATGGCTGTATAAAGTGGCCAATCATCAATTGTTTAAGGAAATCCTAAAGTTGTTGAAGGTAAAATTTGAATTATTTTGTTTTTTTCTTTTTATTGAAATTATTTCCTAATTTTCAGTCGGAATCAAACATCATCTCAATAATGAACGCACTGTTTTGTCTCATCACCTTATTACCAATAATACCAACGTCAATGTCCGACAATTTACCCGATCTGTTTGAGATTTTCGTCTATTTGGCATCGTGGATTTCGAAAACGGAAACGTCTCGCCTAACTGACGAACAGCTCATCCATTTGGAACAAGGTCTAAATCATTTCTTTGTACTGCTGTACGGAATGTTTCCGTGTAATTTTACCGCATATCTGCGGGACAATTTGCGCACAGAGAAGGCACTGAAAAATGGATTTGTCAATACGATAAATCAACTGTTGGAAAAGGTCATAATGCATCCAAATCTGCTGACGGCAAATAGTCAAACGGAAAAGAGTAGCGGTCGATGGAAAGAAATGGAACCGCATGATGTTGTGTTTGAATGTTCGAAAATAACGTTGAACTATGTGGGTCGGGTTCCAGACCCACATACAGCAACATACTTTTCACCAAATCCATCTGCGTCATCGTTTAGAAGTGTCCATCAAACACCACATTCGGATTTTGGTGGCGCAGCCGGTGAATCCATTTATCATCAAATACAAAATCCGAAAAAAGTAGGCTCACCATTCTATTCGCTGTTTAATGAACCGCCACCCAAGAGCAGAGATCCACAAAAATTAGATTACTTTTGGAGTCCAAGTATAGCGGTATTGGCCACACCACCACCAACCGGCACCGTTCCGCACACGCCTACACCGACACCGAATATTCCGAGCTACGGCATACCAACCATACCTGGTTCACAATTGTGTGCAAGCGGTGCATCACCGCCTGAGGCGGCCATCGAAGCTACGCCCGAAACGACACCGCTAAAAGATAATATTAAAACACTTCGTCCATTTCCAGTAAATTCAACGGCCGTACGAGCTATTTGGGGTAGTTCACAACCATCTTCACCGATGAAAAAGGAACCATCCCCGTTTAGATTTCCCGACGCCATCATTTCGTCGCCGAAACTTTTAAATTTGGTCAACGAAAGAAACGCCTACCAAATGCAATTGATAAATGACCGGCAGCAACACACCATCGGCAAAGAAGAAGTGCCGCACAATCCGTTGAGTGATAGCGAAATTGAGATTCAAGAAACCGATGTAGAAAATCCATTGAATGTTATCACCCAAGAAGATGCCGAAGTTACCGAAATTAATAGTAAGAAAATGTTAAAAGCGCAATTAAATGATTTTGACGGCTTTGCACTGTGTAGTTCGGCCGCTGTTGATACGTTACGTCGCAGAGACTGTAACAATCACAAACAATCAGATGGCAGCAGCAGCAATGACAAGTACACTTCACCTTATGGCCAAGAAATTTCTAAGTCATGGCCTACAACCGATATAAATACAAAATTATTGCCACCTCCAAGCAAAACATTGGCCGAGCAAAAACATCAAAATGGTAATTCAAGTTCGTCATCAGACGACGATGAGGATGATGATGTTGAGGAAGTTGCGAAAAAATTGGAAAACTTTAAATCGAAAATATCACGCTCGAAACGAAATGATTTTGGTTTGAAATTATTAAACGCGAATAAAATATCAATTTCAACGCAAACAATCGATCAAGTACCGAAGCGCTACCAGGAAATCTATTTCGATGATAAACCACCGAGATTATTGGCCGATCAAAATTTGGGACAGTCACAGCAGCAACAACCCGCACTAAAATCACCGCATACCCTGCTCGATCAGTACATTGAAACGTCCATAAAAAAGAGAAATTCAAACGAAAACAATAACGTAACCGAAACGTATCGAGATCAGATAAAGCTGCTCACCATACAGCTTCAATTTGAACGATACCGGCGCGAAGTACACGCCGAACGTAATCGTCGTTTGCTTGGCAAAAGTCGTGCAAACACTGCCCTCGAAACGGATAATCAATATTTAAAAACACAAAAGGATGAACTTGCTCTGGAGGTGGTCAATTTAACGGCCAACTTGAATAAGGCTCGCATTGAAAAAACACGGCAAGATCAAGACTATGTTCGTGAATCGCAGAAGCTTTTGCACGATCTGCAAAGGGAACGCGACGAAAATAAACAATTACGCTTATCTCTTGACGCCGCAAATCGTCAATGGAACGACGAGAAAAAGAGCAAGAAAGACACTCTCGTTGAATTGGAGGGAGCGCGTGCCGAAATATTTGATTTACGCAATGATCTGCAACAGACACAATATCAAGCCGACCTGGGATTGCAATACAAAGAGGAACTGAATCGATTGCAATCGGAAGTGGTGCTGATGGGCGAAATACAGATTAAGTGTAGAGATAAAATTACCGAATTAAATAATCTAAAGGCGAGAGACGTTGAAATCGATAGTCTGCAATATTCTTATGAAGAGGAAGTGAGAGGTAAGTGGGCAATTAAATTGATGAAATGAAGTCTGCATCAGGCTTGCGTGAAATTTCAAATTTTGATCGAATCAATCCGAAATCTAAAATTGATTTGATCAAGAAATCATTTTTTGATTGAATCAAAATTTAAAAATCAAAATCAGATCGAATCAAAATAATATTTTTTATTTTGATTCGATCAAATTTGCATTAGATCAAAAAATAATTTCTTGATCAAATCAATTTTTGATTTAATTTCTGATTTGATTCGATCAAAATTTGATATTTAACGCAAGCCTGATGTAGATGCTGGGGCGAAGTGATTGGAATTGATCGAAAATTATTTTACAAAAATTATTGTAGATTTGTTGTTGAATTTTCGGTCGTTTTTCAAAATTGGACAACGAATTGCATTCAATCACCTCACTCCAGTGGTTTTTTCCTTTTTTTATTCGATCAAAAAACTGATTTGAGCGATAAACGAAATCTGAGATCAAAAATCAAATTTGGACAAATCAAAACAAATTTTAATTTGAGCATTGATCGATTATCTGATTTTTAGCAAGACTGATCTGCATGGCCTCTTACACTTTTGATAGTTGAAATCGAAAGTGTAACAAGCCATGTAAGACTTGGAAAATTATTAATTATTTGACGCCCTCCTTTTTACGATCAACTTTAAGTACAGTGGCTTCTCTTAGCCTTAGCCAAATGTAAAGGCGACCTACCTTTTTTAATTAATCCATTTCTTTTCGTGACGTATCATGATCAATTTTCATATTAATTTTGTTAGCAAAATGTGAGATTTGGAAAAAATATAAATTTTAAATTGTCAATGCCCCTAAAAATCGGCGCAAATTCAAATTTCGAATGTCTTCCACTAATTTGTAAAAATCAATATAATTCGAAGTTTAATTTCTTTATCGTTTCAATGATAATCACACATTTCAATAGAAAAATATTAAAATTTTATTTTCATTGAAATTCCAATTCCAACCAAGAATTGAAGGAAAAGAAAGAGGAAAATTCGCTTATATCAATTATTCCAATAAGAATATGTAACATTTTTCGAGTGTGAATCCAATTGGCATTTAGTTTCAAACTTGATTTTATTAAAATTGAATTTCAATTAGTTTTTTTGCTTCTTACGAAAAATATTTGTGTTGTTGTTTTCAATAGTGAATTGAATTATACGCAAAATATATAGATACGGACAAAATTATTATCAATTTAATTTTCTTTCTGTGTCCAACAAAAAATCGATCCGAGAGCCCGCAGCATAACTGGGATGCTGCTTTTTCTTTTTTTTTTTTTTTGAAAACTGACATAAACCAAAACATTCTCTATTAGTTAACATTTTTGAACAGAAAGTATGAAATTAGAGATATTGTCAACCACAAAAATAAGATGGCCCTGGCCGTAAACCTGGAGACCCCAAATGCAATCTCAGTAGGGGCACCCACTCACCGAAATTGAGCGAAATCCGTAATACTTTCTCTATATGTTCATTGCTCAATGCTCATACATTTTGGCAATTTTAAAATTTTACTAATTTTGGTGTGGGTGGTTTTTATTCTAATCTATACAAAGTCATTGCAAATCGCAAAATTTATTGCCAAATTGTCGGCCATCTTCTCAAACAAAATTTTACCTCTACAATGAAATCAAGGTCAAATTAGGAAAATAAAAAAAATTAAATCGTATGACAAATTTTCAAAAGCTACTACTGTCTATTATTATACTGTGGGTTTTAAGTCCTAAAAATTTTCAATCCAACAACTAAACACTCACCCTCACCACATTTTGGAATGGAGTTTTTGTATGTGTATAAATCATAAATTCAACATGGTGGTCAGTGGAGTTATTCAAGATGGCGGTAAAAAGTAGGACCTTTAAAAACTTTCTTAAATATTGACACATGCTTATAAAATTTTGTAATTTTATAGTTTTTTTTATTTAAGAAAAAACAAATTATTATTATTATCAAGATAGCGACTCTTGAGACGCTTAGCCCTGTATCATAGAAAAATTACAAAAGAAACGAAGAAATTTTTAATTTTGTCCTTTTTGCAAATTCGCTGAAGAACAACAACGCATGCGCAAAAACTTTTTTTGACATGTACGCGGCGAACGACTTTGCCAAATATCTCCAGCGGAGAGACGGCGAATTTTGTTGTTGTAAATTTTTTCAAACCATTTCGCAGCGTTACATATAGTATTAAAATTTGAAACGACGGTTTTTTGGGTCACTGAACTTTCATTCACGAAGGACAATTTTTTACCTGTATTTTATACAAAAGGACGGTTCTTTTGTAATTTTTCTATGCCCTGACCAACTTTTAGCCAAATCCGACCACTTGTTCATTTCATTTTTGTGTCTTGAATTCGAGGACATACAGACGGACGGACGGACACTTTTTATTTTCTAGTTTTTCTGAATCAGGGCATCATAAAACGAGAAAAAATATGGTTCCGGCAATTTGACCAAAGCAAAAATAAAACATTTTTAAAATTAAAATATTATTTCAATTCACACAGAAATGAGATATGCGCTAGACGTTAAATCGGCTCAACTGGACACGGCCAAAGCTCGACTGGTTGAATTAGAATCTCAATTGGGACGACGAGATTCAATGTTTACCGAACAAAAGCGGCTCCTTAAGACTGTTAAAGAAGAATACGAAGATAAATTCAAGGCACTAGAAGCAAAATATACGGCCCAAAAGGCCATTATTTTACGCTTGGAGGAGGAAATTCTAGAGCTTTATAAAAATCAATCGGCTGTGAATTTAGCATCACTATCGCCTGACTCTGAGAAAACAGGTAACGTCGAATCATGTAATCCTTTCAAAAATTGTTCAATAAATTTCGTTACTTTCAGATATGGTGGGTTCTTTGGATCATACATCACCATTATCAATATCATTGGCATCAAGTGAAGGGCTATCGATGAGTTTACGTTCTGTAACCGAAATTAGAAATCTGCATCCACTTGTCGTACAGTCGGACAATGCAACTGCATCTAGCCGACAAGCATCGTCAACCGATGGTGGTGGTAGTGGCAGTGGTGTAGTACGACGTCAAATTGTATCCGAAGATATACCGGTACCTGGACCAAGTCAACATCATCATCTTCATCAATATCATAATAAATAGAAAATTTAAACACACACAAAATTTACAGATAAACATTTAATCTTGTTTGGTCGAACTTTTTCGGGGGGTGACAAAGTGTTTAGGGGGAGCCACGCAAACCCCTGCAGTTTGCAATTATTGTTTTTGTTTAAAAATTTGCCAAAAAGTGGTTTTTATTTTTGAATTGTGGCCTTTCGAATTAAATTACATACATTTTTAACATTTTCTCATTTAGTTACGTCTTTGCGAAAGAAAATCAAAATTTACACATTTTTCATTTCGACACACAAGAGACAAAATTTTACACTTAAGAGAATAAACTTAAGAAAACACAAACGTTTAGACCGCAGGCATGAGCCAATCGATAGGCCAGTCGTAATTATGCTCTCTGACCCATCGATTTACTCATGCCTGATTTAAACTTAAATAGAATTAAAAGCAAAATTACAAAGACATTTTGTTGGCGGCGAAGATTTATTATGTGTAGATATTTAAGAAAAATTTGTTGTTTTATTTTTTATTTAAATTTATATAACTATAGATGTTGAGAAGCAAAAATTGTATAAAAAAAATGGTTTTATATTTTTATTTTAGAAAATTTTCAATTCATACACTCAGACAAAATGCGTAATTAGGAAAACAATTAAAAAATCGAAAAAAATAACAGACAATAAGCAAACAATATTATTTAGAATTTGTTAGTTTGATATGATAGAAAATTATGATTTTTGGAAATTATATACGTTACGCGTTAATTTTTTCCAACTAGACACTTTGCAATCGTCGAGCATATAAAACAACCATACACATAAAATAGTTAAGATAAAACCAACCATTTATCTATATTTACAAAAACCCCGGCTCTACATAAATATAATTTAAAAAATTACATTTGTTTATTTTTAAGTAAAGGAAAAATTGAAAAAAAAAATCTAATTGATCGAGAGTGGAGGCGGCGATCAGACAAACAGAAAATATTAAAAAAGGAAGCAAAAAATTAATTAAAACAAAATGTATTTTATCATGTAATATAATATTATTATAAAAAGAAGAAATGGAAATTGTTTTTGGAGAAAATTGTGCGTACCTTGCCGGAGGGGAGGGTGATAAGTAGTTTTTCATTATAAACCTGAAATCTGAACAAAATATGTAATTAAATGCTCTAAGTCTAACTACCAAATCTGCACTAGAAACCAATTATTGTATTGAGGTTATTTGTTATCAAACCCTATAAACAGTGTCGGCCTTAGCTTGATTGGCGCCCTCAGGCAGACTACTTCAGGGCGCCCTTATTAAATTATGAACAAAAAAATTATTAGACGTCGTCAAAAGAAGTCAAAACACTGTGATTGTTATATAGAAGACAGTTCAATTAGATAATGTTTTCATTAAATTCGGTTGATTCTAGATTTTGGAAAAAAATTCCATGTATAGTTCAGGATTTTTTTCCCCTTTTTCCTAGAATCCCCAGAAATCGTTTAGAAATCAAAACACTGCGATTGCTATAAAAGGCAGTTCAATTCGTTCATATTTTTCATCAAAGTCGATTGATTCTAAATTTTGGAAAAATACCCATGTATAGTTCAGGATTTTTTTTCCTTTTTCCTGACTATTTTAGAATCCCCAGAATTCGTTTAGAAATCGTTAAAGGAGGTCAAAACATTGCGATTTCTATGGAAGGCAGTTCAATTAGTTCATATTTTTCATCAAATTCGGTTGTTTCTAGATTTTGGAAAAATACCAATGTATAGTTCAGGATTTTTTCCCCTTTTTCCTAGAATCCCCAGAAATCGTTTAGAAATCAAAACACTGCGATTGCTATAGAAGGCAGTTCAATTCGTTCATATTTTTCATCAAAATCTGTTGATTTTAGATTTTGAAAAAAATCCCCATGTATAGTCCACACATTTTTTTGTCTGTTTTGTGAATATTTTAGAATTTTAGGAATTTTTTAGGGAATCGTTAGGGGATGTAAAAAGACTGCGATTGCTATAGAAATCAGTTTAATTCGTTCATTTTTTCCATCA
>JANSTW010049335.1:0-12869 GCA_027564275.1 Diadocidia ferruginosa
ACATTAAACTTTAATTTAATATGGTAAAGTTTTTGAATCAATGTTTTTAACTATTAATTTTAAATCGCTGCAACTTTATCGAATTTTAAAATTAATATTTTCAACAACATTGATTTAATATTGCAAACATTAACTTTTTACATAAAATTAATATTTTTAACTTTTAATTCTATTATTTTCTGAAAAATTTCCAGAATTAAGAATTAAAAGTGTAAAAATATTAATTTTAAATCGTTCTTTTTTCTGAGTGTATACATTTATATATGCAATAAAAATAATTCGGATGAATTATTAGAACATATGTGGTTGCATAGGCCAAAATATATGTAGATATGATTTCTATAGAGGTTCTATAAAGCTTCTATAAAAATCTACACAACACTTTAATTAATATTCAATATAATAATATTAGAATATATAACGAAAGTTTTGGAATATTATTATTAAACAATAAGTAGATAGTATAGATTTGCGGAGTAATCATGTGCCGCAGGCACCGATAAAGGAAATACACGGATGGAAGGAAATTTTCAGTTGTATAAAGATTTTATATACAAAAATATTGTATTTAATAAAAATAATTTGTAAAGCTACGGCTTGCATGCAAACGTATACGTTAGACGTATGCGTATAGGGGCATTCCTGAAATTCATTCATAAAAGAGAACCTATACGCATACGTCTCCATAGAAGCCGTTGCTTAAGGATTATTAGAAAATATAAGTATTTGTGGTCTTATAATAGGGAAGATATTTAAAGTTAAATCATATAATTTTCAAAATAATCTTTTAACTACTAATATAACTGAATATACAAACTATTCATAGATCAATATTTCAGCACTTTTATTACAAGTAGAAAAATAAAATGTGTCTTCATATGTATATTTTATCAATATTTTTAATTATATACATTTTTAGAGAGAATATAATAAAAAAAATCTTAATTATTGCTGAGCATATCACTTTTAATTGTATATATAAAGTCATCGGGAACCCGCCACTTATAAGATTAACTGACAAATTAGTGTACAATAAATAGTATACACATATGTATTAAATTAAACTTATGCAAAAAAAATGCTTTACTAATTACTGTTTTAAAATTATATAACCAAATATATATATGCGATAAATTACTTATTGATTGTACAATATCCATAATACACCTTATAAAGTCAATTGGGTTAATAAAATAAAGTTCAAACATTCTTGTATATAAAATATAAATTAGAAATATGCGCCTATATTATATTGTATTGCAATCACATACAATAACATAAAAAAGTGCAAGTTTAATGCGTTTTTATATGAGAAAATTGACTATATAAGAAGAAACATGTTTCTTTTAAAACTGTATATAATGACTAAATATATAAAACTAATAAAAAAAACACTTTTTCATTCTTGCATTACCATAATACTCACATAATCATAAATATATTTATATATATTTATGGTTATAGTTGAATAATAACTACATAGCTATAGTTTCTTAAATTATACTTTCAATTTATGCGTATAAATCGATACAATTTTCAGTTAGAATGTTGTCTGTATTTATATAACATATATAAAATTTAGCGACATTTATGTAATTATCGATGGAAAGTAGAACATTTATAATTTTTATTACTTTTTTATTTGTCAATAGTAGAAATTGTATGTTATATATCGAAAACTTAGTGGAACCTACTATAGGAAAATTTATTTAAATTAATTTCGTTGTATTACTCCATATGCATATATTTAGTTAAGTCTTTTTTTAATTTTTGAAATAATTATATTTACAATTTATTTAATGAAAATTGGAGAAAAAATAAACTGCAAAATACCTAATCATTAAATAAATAATAATAAATTAAACATTAACTAGACTCATTTCCATGTATATGATATATATAACGAGTTATTTATAATATTATATAAGTGTACATAACACGACATTGATTTTATTCGACAAAGTGTAAGAATCTATAAAGATTAGCATTATAATTAGTTATTTATATTATTTAACATTATTAATAGCAAACATATTTATATTTAAATATTTAAATGTACCCATATATACATGATATTAAGATGGAAATTACCTTGTTCATTATTAATATAATATATTTAATTTGTAATATATATTTAATATAAAGAATTTATAATAAAATTAATAGCTGCGAGAGTATCAATTATTGTGACATTTATACATCAATTGATAACTTTTCATTGTTAAATTCGTCTCTTATATTATTATGTTTTTCTTGTCTTCGTATATTATAATACGCGCAGTGATTCATAAGCGGTCAATGGTGTTTTGTAAAGAAAAAAATTAATAATACTAATCGTAATGCATTATTAATGTCTATATAATAATGGAATATGTGTTAATCAATATTATATCTATATAGGTGTATGTTAGATAGATATAAATATAATAGAAAATAAGAAGACAATTTCACATTGAATATAAACATTTTAACAAAATAATTCATTGACTCTGATCTGCAGGCGTATTCTATATTTTATCATTTTTGTTTAAATTATTTTTAAAGACTTTATTTCTTTTAACTTCATAATTATTTTATAATTATTCAGATTGTTCACAAAATATATTAAAGTAATTCCAAATACTATATATCTGTTTCTATTTGGGATATAGAAAGCATATTTACATTGAAAATTTTCTTCTGGAATGAATTAATAACATTTCCATATAATTGCACACATGGCAGTCACAAAATTTTCCCGCTCTTTGCAACAAATAACATTTCGTGAAAAATTTAATATCTACAAATTAACAAAAATGTTTCGAGGATTTTTTTCACCATATCAATTTAATATAAATAATAATTATTCAATATTGTATAATCCAATATAGTATAATGGAACTAATTTATATAAAAAAACGATGGGAGCACGTTGCCCTTCACATGATTAACAAAATTGAATAAAAAAAACAGCATAATATTAAAATTTCTGCGTTTATCAATAAATTATGTGTGTATTTTGTGGCCTTAATATTTGGGATGCATTCTCTTTATATTTTGATTATAATATATAGTATAATTTACAATATCTTCATGTAGTATACGCGATGTGTCTTCAATATACCATCGTAAAATATTTAATTTTTAGAGTTTAAAAAATTATCATGGAACCACAATTTTCGCGCTACTTTTATGTTTAAATATGATAAATGATAATACATATCCCCCGATAAAACACTGCGATTGATATATAGCAGGCAGTTTGCTATTCTATTCATTCTTCATCAAAATATTAGATTTTGGAAGAATTTATTATGATCTTGAAATTCCTATTTTCTCTTATATTACGAGAAATATAATTTTAATTAATTGCATATGTTATATAAATAATTAACATTTTCAACTACTTTAATATCATCGTGTGATAAAGCCGATAGAATGATACAATTTAAGCTTATATTGTATTATATATGGATGTTAAATTTAGTTCATGCTGAAAAATAACCATTTTACAATGTTAGTAGGAATTGATATAATATTTTTGCTTTTACTATACATACAAAAAATCCAATTGATATATGGATAATGTATGTAAATAGTACAAGCCTTAATTTTGGTCAAAATAGTCAAATTGCCGGGACCATGTTTTTCTTTCGTTTTATGATGCCGTGATTCAGAAAAAAAAGTGTCCGTCCGTCCGTCTGTCTGTCCGTCTGTCCGAAAATTTCTAGACACAAAAATGGAAAAAACAAGTAAACAGATTTGGACAAATTATAGTGAGGGTAAGTTTTTAGTAGTCCCATAGTTTGCTATTGCATTTGGAGTCCCTAGGTCTAAAGGGGGAGGGGCTCCCATACAATTTTTTTGTCAAAATGGCTGCAAAATTATTACCATACAAAGAAAGTTTCTCACCAGTGGACGGATTTGACCAAACTTTGGTAGGGTTTAGTTTTTAGTAGTAATATACTCTCAGATAATATATTGAGTCTTTATCTAAAAAAAGGGGAGGGGCTCCCATACATCTTTTTTTAATTTGCATTTTGTACTAGGTATATTTACCTCTTCCGATTTTGATGAAATTTCCCTAAACGGCCACGATGTCCAATTTTTTTTACTAATTAATTCTCAGATAAATTTCGTTTCAGAAAACTACCTTCAGATAAGCTGTACCATTCAAATTGAATTTAATAGGAATTTATAATATATGATGACATATGATATATGGATAATGTATGTAAATAGTGCAAGTACAAGATTTTCGTTTTCAAAAAGTGCTATTTTGTGCTCTGAAATCAGTTTTATGCAAATATCTCGCTTTTTACACATTTGAGCGAAATAATTTACTTTATACAAATTATAGATTATAAAATTGCTTACAACTTTCAAATACAACATTTTTTTCTCGGATATATATATTATTATATATATGGAGTCTTATGAAAATAGTACAAGCTTTAATTTAGGTCAAAATAGTCAATTTGCCGGGACCTATTTTTTTCGATTTATGATGAGTCAAAAAAACTAAAAAATAAAGTGTCCGTCCGTCTGTCCGTCTATCTATCCGCAAATTTTCTAGACCCAGAAATGAGTTGAACTAGTGGACAGATTTGGCTAAAATTTGGTCAGAATTTTTAGTGATCCCATTGTTTAGGTTTGCATTTAAGGTCTATAGGTCGAAGGGGAGGTGAAGCTCAGATACTATTTATTTTTTTCTAAAAATGGCCGAAAAATATAAGCATATAGAGAAAGTTTTTACCAGTAGACGAATTTGGCCAATTTTTGATAAGGATGAGTTAGTAGTGGTCCAATACTCTAGTATTACATTAGGGGTCTATAGGTCAAATTAGAGAGAGGACTTCAATACGATTTTTTTTTTGCTAAAAGTTGCAGAAAAATATTAGTATATAGAGACAGCTTTTTATCAGTAGACGGATTTCACCAAATTTTGGGGGGAGTGAGTTTTTAGTGGTCTTATACTCTGAGATTGCATTTGGATCTCTTTAGGTCAAAGTTAAGTGGGACCCCATATACAATTTATTTTTTGTAAAAATCGCTGAAAAATATAAGCATATAGAGACATTTTTACGGATTTTTATCAGTTGGGTAGGTTTCAGGTTCCTCTATACTCTGGAATTCCACTTGGGGTATCTCAGTTTAAGACAAGAGACCTCCATCTTGGTTTTTTTGTTGTAAACTTCGATAAAACTAATAGAGAAAATTGTAGTTTGTGTAAGTTTTAATGGTAACAGATAGTAAAAGCGGCCTCCCAGTTATATATGGGGGCTCTCGGATCGATTTTTTATTTTATGGATTTTCTGAACCAGGGCATCATAAAACATGATCTCGGCAATTTGACCATTTTGACCTAAATTAAAGCTTGCACTAATTTCATACAAAATCCATATCGATGCGACCTCAATTGAATCGGACGTGGATGAAGTTTGATAATAAATTGTTGACATTGTTGATTTTATTGGACTTCTCTAAAGCCTTTAATTCTGCGAACCATAAGATCCTATGCAGTAAACTGTCTGAAAAATTTAAATTCTCGTGCACGTCAGTAAAGTTTATTATCAACTATGTATCAAACAGAACTCAGTGTGTTTCTATTGACGATGTCTTATCAAGTAAATTACCATTAACGATGGGAGTTCCACAGGCTCTGTTCTTGGTCCCTATTGTTATTTTTATTGTTCATAAATGACTTGCCAAGTGTTTTGGCACACGCCAAATGTCATATTTTTGCGAATGATGTACAGCTTTATTTATCGACTAATGTAAACAATCTTTCTGGCTGCATCTCTAAAATCAATGATGACTTGTCCAATATTCACAATTGGTCACTGATTAATATGCTTTCACTGAACCCAGTAAAGTCTCACGGTATCATTTTCTCCAAAAACGTTTTGTCAATTCCTGCACTCACTGATAATATCCTTCTTAATAATATTATTAACCCATTTGATAATAAAGTTAGGAATTTAGGTCTAATTTTGAATCAAAATTTGACTTGGATGGACCATGTTAAAGCATTTCTTCTAAGGTATTGTCTACGATCGCTGTGGCCCCAGGCCTATATTTAATGTCGGTAAAAAACCAGATGTACTTTGGTAATTAATTCCACTTTTCACTTACTGTGCTGTTATTTTTTCACCTGGTCTGGATGCTGCAGCTAAATCTGTGATAAACCGAGCTTATAATGCGTGTATCAGATATGCTTTTGGGCTTCATCGAATTGATGTTATGGATTCTTATACAAATCGTTTACTTGGCTGCTCTATACTTAAATATTTTGTGCTTCTTGTACAGACTCATTGCATTTAATAGTCCAGCTTATTTATATGAAATGCATAATTTTAGTAGATCTAACCGGACATTTAATCTAAATCTTTCATCACGTGTCACTACTAATTCTAAAAGATCGCCAATAGTTCATGGGGTGGCTGTCTGAAATTCTTTACCAACGAACATCAAGCGTTTTGGCATGACGTTGAGAGCTTTTAAGAAGGACTGTTTTGGATTTATATGTAGAAGTTGTTAGTTGATGTACTGATTTTGGTTATGGTTATGCTGCATTATTTAATTTATAATTTTCAAATTTAGAAACAATATTTCAATCAAAATAAAATTATTAAAATTTAAATAAAATAATTATTTCAATATTGATGATAGCTGATTTTTCATACAAGTCGGTCGATATTTTCCCATATTTAGTTATACCAATTCCAGCCCATCTTATTATAATATTTAACTACATAGCTGCGGCTTCTTCCTTTCCATTATGCAATATGTAGTAGTAACTATATACTTATATATAGGTACTATAAACATTTATTTTAATAAATTTGAATTATTTCAACATAATATATTTTTCTTGTTTAAAATATGTAACATCTATTACCCAACATAGAATTTTCAAATTATTCTCATAATGTTATGTGTATATCTAACTAACTATATACATATTAGTATTTTATTAGAAAATATTTTCCATATTTTTAATTGTACATATATGTACATATTTTGCAATGTTTAAGTTTAAAATTGAAAATAAAACAATTAAATTAGAGAAATTTCTCGTATAGTTAATTGCGGAAAGAAAAAGTTTTTAATAAATGTAAATAATAAATAATAAAATATTTGCATATAATTTTTGGTAGGTTTTGATTTTTATAGAGCTACATAATTTAAACAAAATTAATTATTAAAGTAATAAAATAAATGATTTTCTTGTAGGTTAATTAGTATTTGATAAATAAGAAATACTCTTAATTTTATGAGCATGAATTTGAAATTTAGGATCACAGGTTAATCGGTCAACGAAAAGTGAATTTTTTTGTAATATTATTGGCTCTAGATATTTGCCTGAACTTTCAAAAATTGTTTAAATTTTCTCATACCGATAAGAGTTGCACTATATTTCTAGGCTAATCAGTTATCAATGGACCAATTTTGTGTTATTTATTTTACTGTAATGAAACGTTGTTTAATACATTTATATATACGTTTCGATAATGTTTATTATTCTCTTCAGCACTTTAATGTACAATGCAAAATTATTTTCATAAAAAGTTTTATAAAACTTATATGATAACGTGATTTTTATTTATATCTATATGAAAATTGCTAAATTTTCATTTTTTAATATGATTTTCTTGGTTATTTGCAAGCTCTCGAATTTTTTTTTAATATTATTTTAGTAATACATTTTTTATTTTGTTTTCTGATTTTGTATATTTAAAAAAAATTGACTTTGTAGTTTAAAGATATTGCACTGATGAGGTTAATTACCGAAACGTATACAAAATCAAAAAACCAAATAAATGTTACTAAATGTTACTAAAATAATAAAAAAAAAAATTGGTCCAGAGCCTTGAATCAAGAAAATAATATTAACAAAATCTGTTTCCATTGACGCAAAATATATTATATGACATTTTTTGTTTATTGATTTTTCAAAAAAGAGAAATTTCGATATTTCAGTTTTCTAGTTTAGTTTCGTGTAAAAGCTTTTCTTTTCTGTGAATAAATTATTCGAAAGCAAAATATTTAGTTATATATTTTAATTGAAAAATATTGACCAGTAAACACATTTAGTATAAAAGAAACCCATTTTAAATGCATTTTCATTTACCACCATCTTCCTTCATCACCATTCTCATATCAATCTCATCAAAGCCTTTAATAAACTCATAAAATTTCCATGTAACAAAACCAAAATGAACAAATAATAATTTTTTTTACTATTTGCGCTTACCTTCAGCACAGTCAATTTCTAAGGAATCTGATGTTTGGTTAACCAAACTGCAATTATATGGGGAATCTGGTTTTCCGGCTGCAATTAAATGGAATACACATGGCTCTTTTTGTTGGCCAACCACATTGTCAGCCCAACACATTATTGTACCAAAGTCCATTTCCTATATTAACAGACAAAAAAAAACAACAATTATACACACAAAATATAGGATATAAACACAGGAAAACATCCCAATCCATGTTTAACTTATAGGTATACAGGAACAATCCTATAGAATATATTTATAAAAAATATTCCAATAATAAAATGGATTTTTTGTTCTTTATTACATTTTTTTTTGTTCAAATGGAACAAAGTAAAAACCTTATGTAGTCGATATTTTTTTTCATCGAGTTGTTTTTTCTATATTATGTAGGTGTACAATGTAAAAATATGGAAATTAAAAAAAACAGATTTATATTATTTACAATAGGATCCACAGATAATAAAAGAGTTAGAAACCATAAACTATAGGTAAAGTTTACAGATTTTAATGATACGAAAAACACATTTCAACTCAGTTCTGCAAATCATT
Organism: Diadocidia ferruginosa; assembly: GCA_027564275.1. Classification (NCBI taxonomy): domain Eukaryota; kingdom Metazoa; phylum Arthropoda; class Insecta; order Diptera; family Diadocidiidae; genus Diadocidia; species Diadocidia ferruginosa. Next base: position 8,814 of record JANSTW010049335.1, read on the forward strand.
AATACTTAAAATATTGTTAACCATATATCGAAGACAGACACTTTAATCGACTATGGTTGGTGTTCCTCAAGGCAGCGTTTTGGCACCAGTACTTTATCTAATCTATATATATATATATATATATAGCAATCTGCCAACAACCAAAAGAACAAAAATGGCCATACTTTCTGATAAAACTGAATTATTAGCCTAAACGATGTCTCCACATTTAGAAAAATTGTTAAATACCAAGGAGTTTATATAGAATGGAGGCGGCATACATTTTTTTCTACTTAAAATATAAAAATATTTTGAGTGCATTTTTTTAAATTAGTACGCGTTAATTTTTCTGTCGGCCATTTACAAAATATCATAGCCGTATCATATTAAAAAAACTCTTCTTTTTAAATTATGTACAACTTCAATGTATATTTTATTTAGCCACACTTTAGACACACTTTTGAAAAACTATGTCATATCCATTATACTACTACATCCATGTAAAATACATTGCAATTATGATTAGGTAAATGGAGAATAAAAGTTAATGAAGCGAAATCAAATCTTGTAAACTTTACGCCAAAAAGGGAAATCTTTAAAATAATAGAGCGAAAATTGTTCGCGCCCAGATACACCGATTTTAATAGAAAATTGTTAAAATTTGAAGTTTTGTAGACCTTAAGTCTAAACTTGAATAATTTCTTGAAATTATTTGAATAATAAGTTAGACAATTCCAAATTGAGTTCAAATTATTAAAAGCAATAAATTCAAAATCAAGATTCACATCGTTGAGTTAAATTTACATTTATCTGTGATAAATTATTATTTGTGAAATAAAGATATAAAATACGCGGAAAAAAAGGTAAATGCAATAATAGAGTTTTACTGCATTATAAAATAATAGGTAGTACCAGTGACGTATTTCTTTATATAGGCAAGTTAGACAATTTTTTAGTATTAAACTAAATTTATTTTTTTACTTCATGGATAATACAGCTTAAAGAAAAAAATGTTGCTCTGGTGTAGTAAATAGGTAATAGGTATAAGTTTATGTTTATTCTAATGAAATTAGGCGTAGCTTATGTTATTGTTTTCTTTTCAATATCGCCAAAAAGTATTTTTTTACTATTCATGAATTAATAATAGACAAGAAGCCTCCAAATTTTGGATCTTCCTAAAGCCCCTGAATATCATACATAATATGCCACTGGTAGTACCTAAATTGAATAAACTATAAAATGAATTTTAAAGAATAAGATGAAATGTACATTGTTCATTTATTTGAGAATTCTGGTTTAAAATTTAGAATAATGGTTTCTAATATTTTATTAACAAAGTTTTATTTTATTTTACGTGAAAAAAATATATTTTCCCGCTCTTACCTTAACCGGAGTATAGGTTAGTTTGGATGCACGTAATGAGTGTTTTTCAAATCCATTTTGTGGCATATCGAATAGTTCAGCCGTATTATTGAAGGACCATTTAAAGGTTTCGGGTGGCGGAAATGCATCCACCTCACATATAATTTCGGCCGCTTCATTTCGGGCCACACCATAGATTCGTTTTTGATCCGGTCGACACATTGGTTTATCTAGAGAAAAAAAAAATACAATTTTATAGTTTTCACGCTTGTTAAAAATAATTAAAATTTTCAAACCAATCACAAGAAGAATATTATTTTGAGTTAAATTAAAATTTCAATTTACAGAACAAATCTTTGCTTATGCTGAAAGGTTAATCTTTAGTTTTATAGTTATATAGCAGCTGTTATAAAAAAGGATATGTACAAAAAGAAAATTCGACAACAATGATGTGATAGTTTATTGTATAATATTATATAATATATAGTTGCAAAAACTACTAATCAAGTTATATACAAAACTTGAAACATAAATACAAAACTCTCTTCCCTATTGTAAATATAAAATACTTATGGTACTTTATGTACATATTATATAGTGATGTATATTGGTACCTTTATCAAGATTTCGCAGAACACAATGCCAAAGAGAAAGTTTTCAAATTTTATTTGTATAAAATGTCTTGGAAAATACTGTTATTATATGCATATAAGAGTATGTATATATAGAAGAAAACCTTTGAAAGACTTTGTGTAAAAGTTAAACTTACCAAAAACCAAAAAAAAAAAATATCTTGCTATATAATATTATGTCTCTACTCATAAAGAAAATAGTATACAATTTATATAAATTTCAAATTACAATATAAAGGTATGACGTGTACTTTATATATATATATATGAAACATAAATATTTTATAATATTTTGTAACTATATAGAATTCTGTTGTTCGTATATATTTATATTATAATGTATGTAAACATATTCTACAATAGAATATTTATACATATTATATGTGAAATATATAAACAAAGATTGACATCAAGTAAAGCATACATAAATATTTTATAATATGACGTACCTATATAAGGAAATACACTCAGTGGTTGTAAGGATATATATTTTAATATTTACTTATTTTGTACCTGTGTATTTTACATAATATTGCTTCTTTTACAACATATATCTGAAATTCGGATTGATTTTAAAATTACAACTTTGACTTTCTCATCCGTTTTATTTATAATACATAGAGAAAAAAGTTCAAAGTTATATATTGACAATTTTCCTATTATATTCTTATGTACAATGAATATTATTTATTATATACTTTGGAATATTGTATGTGAAATATCTATATAGGCAAATATCTTGGGTGTTATTTGTGTTTTTAATGCTTATAGCATGTAATCCTTTTTATTCATTTCTAAAAAAGATATATCATTTCACAGATTTTTCAAAATATTTGATTAAAAGCAAAAACTTTCTTAAAATTATTTCCTTTTAAAACAAATTTCTCCTAAAATATTTAATTATTATTTAATATTAATTTTAATTTAAAGTAGTTATGTACCTATATAATATACATAGTTGTTTCTTAATATCAATAATTTTAAATTATGATAGTAGAGCTGTTGGTAGCACATCACATTTTTGAAGTGAAAACTTTTTCTTCGTTACCAACATCATCGAATTATAAAATAGGAGGAGCTTAAGATGCGTATATAAAAGGGCAAAATTTAAATTCAGCTGTCAATATGGTTAGGCCTTGTAACAAATCAAGTTGTAGAAGACAAATTGCAGCTGTTTTTTTAAATTAAAATCTTAAAAAAAGTAATTTTAATATATGGGGGTTTTTTTGGAAATTATTTCTGCACATTACAAAAACAAATTTTCAGATTCTAATTCGGACATTTTTGTCATATAACGAATACCAATAATTTTTTTGTATAAACAAAAATGAAATTAGTATATTCAATATAATGGGTCCTGTATGCATATATCGCGTTTATGTAAAAATACGGTTCAATCATCAAATGGGAGGAGCTAGAGATGCTGCATCTTAGATGCATACGAATAATATTTTGTAGACAAAAATGAAATTAGTATATACAATATAATAGGTCCTGGGCGCACGCATATATGTATATCATTTAATGAAGACGATTCATTCAAATAAATCATTTTTAATAATTTTGATTTTAATTTGTTAATGGTTTTATATTTTTTGGTTTTGTTTATAGCCATTTTTGCTAATAACTAAATCAGCACACAGATATTTTATTTTAAACATATATAATACTTTAATCTTATAATCGATTAATTAATTTCAATAATCATATAATATCAAAATTCTATGAAACCGCCATTTAACAATGAATGATTTTGTTTTTCTTTTCAAATAGTTACAGTTTATACCATCAATTAAAATTTGGCTGGCATTTAAATATTTTATAATAATATATTATAATAACATTTTAGCTTAATAGATTTTGTATATAACAAACTCTATATAGTTTAGATGTATATGTTTATGTTGGTTCGGGATAAAAACTTTTAATTTTAATAGTTACATATATAAAATTTATATGATATATAAATTTAATTGATATAATTAATTAATATTGATTGACCAATAAAATTTCATAATATTTTATACAAACATACATTTATCTAACTGAGCATTATATAAATTCTATTTAAAATATTATCATC